>JAYMTP010007770.1:0-10675 GCA_036897365.1 Geranium brycei | reverse complement strand
GATTCAATATTTGATTTTGTTTATAATATTGGAGGGTCGCAATGTGAGGTAGAGGAGTGAGAGAGAGAAAGGGGAATGAGAGAGAGAGAGAGGGTGAAGAGAAATAATGAATGACATAGGTTTGAAAATTAGAAGTATATATGAGGGCATTTTAGTCTTTTCAATTTAATTTTAATAACTCATTTAACCCTTAATGGTATTTGAGTCATTTCACATGTCAAAATGTTAAAAAATCACGGAATTGGACGGAGAAGTGCAAAGTGAAAATTTTGCACATTTTAGGTGTAGCCATCTAAAAATAAAAATTCTAAGAGTACCCACCTGAAAAACAAACATATTTAGAAGTAAGAACTTGAAATTATCCCTGGTAAGTATAATAAGCTTTCTTTATTCTTGAATTGCTTGATATTTGGTTTTCTGTTAGGTAGGATGGCTTATCATATCCTCCAAGTGGATTCAATAGACAAAGTAAAGGATAGGTTCTCTCCGATCAAAGGCTTCACATTACACCACGTTTCAATAAAACCACAACTACTGGCTCATACAGAATTTGACTCCACTCTCTCACTCTGTCTCGAGTGTACGGACCAAATTTCTGCACTTTCTATTTTAGGATTGGCTTTGTTTCTGTTGATCCTCGCTCCCAAATCCCAAATTGGATCTCCAACGACCCACCCTTTTCGATTTCTAAACCTAACCACTCACTATCAGCATCGTCATGGAAGGAGATGGCGAGTTTCAGGACTGGGAGCTGCGCAGCCACAGCTCCGACACTGCTCCGCCTCACTCCGACTTCCAAGAGGAGCGCTTAGATGGCGATTCCGAGGGCATGATCAGGTTCGATTACTTCTCTATTGATTCTGACAACAGATATGTTAAGACTGTTGATGTGAGCGAGGAGGGTTCGGTTGACTCCGACAACCCTAGCTGGATCGATCCGGCTCCGGAGAGCAGGTACGGGAGGAAGAATTGCAGGGAGTTGTGGTCTGATTCCAGCAGCGATAGGTCCGTTGAGCATAGATTTGGGGATTTTGATGCTAAAAACGAATTGGGTTTGATGGGAATTGAGGAAATGAAGAGCCTTTTGAGTTTTCATGGAGATGATGGAGAATTGGATGTGAGAAGCGAATCGGGGTTGGTTGAGGAGGGGGGAAATGAAGTGGGTTATGAGGGTTTTAGAGAAATTAAGGGTAAAGATATGGACTTGGGGAGGTTGTGGTCTCACTCTGGAGGTGATGTTTTGGTTTCCAGGAGATTGGGACATGTTTCAAGGCAGGTTGAGGTGGTTTCTGGTGATTATGCCCAGGGAGGGGATGGTTTGGGACTTTCGGGGGGATTAGAAGGTGGGAATGGTTCAGACATGGAGTTCGGGGGAAGAGGAGGAGAGGAGCGTTCCGAGAATGGGAGTGAAGATGGTGAAATTGTGGCGATGAAATCTGATGCGAAGCCTGTTGATGCGGGAGAGAAGAGGAGGGTAATTTGGTGGAAGGTTCCTTTGGAGTTCTTGAAATATTGTGCTTTTCGGGTCAACCCCGTCTGGTCTTTCTCCATGGCGGCTGCTTTGATGGGGTTCATTATCTTGGCTAGGAGACTGTCTAGAATGAAGAGGAAGACTCATAGCTTGCACCTGAAAGTTACCATGGATGAGAAGGTGAGTTTTCACATTTCCTTTAGCTGCTTTATAATTTTGTGTTTCATGGTGAATTGTGCTGACTATATAGGTTGTTTTGATTCTGGATTTGCAATGTTCATGTTGTGATTTGATTAGCGATGGTTTAGCAGTCCTCTGTTAACCCATAAACTCCTTGACTATCTTAATGATTACAGAGTTATCCTGTCTCTCTTGTTGCAACCCCATGTTTTTGTGGTTGTCTGCAAACTCTGTTATGCAATAAGCTTGTAGATATTTTCTCTAATATCTTAGCCATTAGATACTAGCTTTCAAGTGAACAAATGCAATTGAAATTTGAACTGTGAATAAGCTGAGTAATGATGTAAATAACTATAGAGTCAGCATGCATCTAAGTTAGTAATAAGTTGATCAATCATGATCGGGTCGGGGGAACGCTAGGAATGAGCTTCCTTATAAAACAATAAAGATGAAACTGGATCCGTGAATCTGTTTTCATTTTTCCTTCCTTAACCTTGTTAATACAAGTAGACATTTGGTTCGATCGAATTCGGTATGATTAGCCATTGCATGTCTCCCCTGTAGTGAAGTGGAGACTAGTTTATTCTATTTTGCCAACAGGGATGAATAATACTCTAGTAGTTTATAATGATTGGTACTGTATATGTGGCCTACCCTCTGGATCTGCTGTGAGGATTTGTATTTGGTTTCATTCAAATGCAAAATTCAGTTGTAATGATTAATGCTGTTTAAAGTGATGTCTAGTAGGGGTTGGAAATGATATATCCATCATTAACATGTATTTTCTCGCCTGTGAATGCTTGCAGAAGGCGTCTTTGTTTAGGAGTCGGGCTGCACGCCTTAATGAAGCGTTCTCAGTAGTGAGACAGGTCCCTATTATTATACGACCTTCGCATTCAGCACCCGGGATGACTTCATGGCCTATGATGAGCTTGAGATAATAATCTTCTCCTCCTTGTGTTGTATTATAGAAGTGAAGCAGCTGCGTGTTCATAAGTAAAAAAGAAGTCTGTAATTGTATGTTGTAATTGCTCTATACACGGTATTGCAGTGTATTTTCTATGGATGATGAACAATGGAACCTAAGAATGTGATTAATACTGGACTTGATTTCTGGAAATGGACTTTAGTTTTTTACTTTTCTTTTTGGTCGTTTTATGGGCAGAGTGAGAATGAAAATCAATTTGATTTACAATGAAGCAAAGTTTCAACAAGTATATTACAAGCTTTAAATTACTGATATGCTCTCATTTGGACTTCAAATTTTCAATTGGAAACCACTCCCTCTTCAGTCCAATCGCAGGTTCTTCATCCTCACCATCAACACCGATGGCCCCAGAACCGTCTCCAAGTCGCTCTTCGTCTCCGTGAAGACTTATCAGAAGGGCGGAACAAAAAATAAACAAACTGGTACAGTTACCAAAGAGCAAAAAGCAATGACTTTTTCTCGGAGATTTTTTTAGCTCTTACCCAAAATTCCCATTTATTTCCCATTCCGGAAAAGGGGATTTTGTTTGACTCTAGTACAACAGTCCACCTCCAAGCCAAAGTTAATGGAGACAGACCGTTGGCTACTTAATGAGTTTTTGTTCGTGGATCTTCGAACAGACAGTTAAGCTCATTTATAAAATAGAGTCCCACCCCAAATTTAGATGTTATGATTGTTGTTTTGTCGAGCTCTTACCCTTAGGTAATACCAAGACCAGGTTTTTCTATGAGGTCTCTAAGAATCAGGATACGCCAAGAAACCTATGAATGGGTGATTGTCGGATACCCCCGTGAGAGATGCTTGAGGAGTAATGCTCGCTGAGGTGCATGGACTCAGATGAGAGGATGTCCCCCGAGGATGGTGGAATGGTAGTCTGTGTTTTTCTGTTTGTGTTGTATTGGGTGCGTTGTTAGTTTGTGTTTGGTGTTTTATTTCTAGTTTTTTAACGGTTTTCGGAGTTTCCGATTTTTTTAGTTGGTTTATTGATTTTTAGTTTCGGTTGTCGGTTTGTTCAACGGGGTTGCTTGAAGGTGTTCAGAAAGGTAAGGTGACTTAAGGCTACTTTTTACAGTTTACTTGTAAACTGTACACGGCTGATACTTGATCTTCAGATGCGAAATTTTTTTCGTCTCGTGACTTCAATGAACTTTAATTTCCTTTCAAATAAAAAAATACCCATTAAATTAAAAAAAAAATTGACATCCATACATGTCTATTATATTTGACATCCATATATGTCTTGACCTGGGACAGGACAAGTAACTGCTGGGTTCATAAGTCGGCTGTGCTCAACAGCTGGACCATGTCAGCCATCAATTTATTAAGACTTATTTTTGTGTTTTGATTTATAAAAACGTTACAAAATTGTATGTGTATTATTATTTTCTATTGGTTTCAATGCTCTTATTATTCTCTTTTTCTTGTATGTAATACGAGAATTTTTGTATAACCACAATTCTTAATAGATATATCATTAAAAAACAGTTCATTAAATGAAACTAGTAATAAAAACAATACAACACACCACACCAATAGTTAATAGTATAATTTTGAAAATAAAATTTAACCGTGACATAAATAATGGACAAGAAGAAAAGCACAAGAACGACAAGGCTCCATTTTTTTTATTGATTGACGATTTTGTCGTGTATTGGGAATTCCATATGCACACATCAGCAGATCTAAATCAAGTTCTATCCAAATATGGCATTGGTTTCTCGTAAAGGCACGTGGGGGTGCACATGGGAACGTGTCCTTACTCGTAAAAATAGACTATTTTAAAAGGCTCGTCCTCAAAGGTCAATATAAATAATATATCATATGTATATTCAATTTCCTAATCATCCATCCTAGTACACCATAAAAATATAAAATAATCTCAGCTTCTATTTAGTTATTTTATTTTATAAAATTCGCTTTTCCCTTCAAAAATAAATATTTTTTATGAGTTAAAAGTATTTCCAAAATGGAGGCATGTTATATATTAATATCACCAACAACACTGATTTATAAAAATAGTCATCATCAAGTGTCATTATTGTTTATACATATTTTAAAATGAATTAGAATTTAGTCAAGAATAAAATATAAGAAAAAGCGACGGATACTTTGACAACGAAACTGAAAATTGAATTTAAATCAAAACTCGGGACCAGAGAATTGGTAACCATGAGTAGCAATTCCAGTTCTGATTCTTAAAATAAGAACTAAGAAGTTTGGTATGGTTTGATTATTGATAAGTTTGGTCTGGTTACAAACTCATGCCCACCTCTTAACGTGATAACAAAAATGTTGAACGCTTAAGTGACACTTCTGTTAATATTTACAAATTTGTATAGACGGTATAAATTTAAACATGAGTGATGAATAGTTTTTATAAAAATATCATAAAAGAGAATTTGTAAAAAAAATAATTATAAAAAACTTTTTGCAAATTTCTACAAAATATACGCAAGGATAAAAGTAAAAAATAAAAGCTCATAAATACGGTGGCAGTGGTCAACAATTGCTTGTCAGAGATAATAACACTTAATGCACGTAACTAACAGGGGACAGCTTTTTTTTATTTTTTATTTTTCACACCGAAAGAAAGAAAAAACATACATTTTTATTTAATTCAGAAACGAAGAAAAACAACATTCAGGTCACGTGCATAACCATAACCATACAAATATACCGAATTAAGAAGGCTCGTGCTTACGCTTTGCAAGGTGGCAGTGGAGTGCCGCAGAGGCCGTCATTTCCGACAAACGCGCTCGCCGCGAACTTCGTGGTCGGAATCGGACCGGAGAGGTGGTTGTAGCTGACGTTCAAGCTCTTCAACCTGGCCACCGCCCTCGGGACGTTCCCGTAAACCTCGTTCCTCGAAATATCCAGAACTTCCAGAATCTTCGGAATCCTCAGCCTTCCCATGTTGAACTTGAGCTTGTTCCCCGACGCCCTGAACTCCCTCAGGAACGAAGACGAGTTGAACAGCGTCACGGGACTCCCCGATATCTCGTTCTCCGACACATCCAGCGTGTACAAGAAGTAGGTGTTGAGGTCCTCCGACGAATTGGCCTTCCAGTGCCCGAGATCCATCTTGATCCCGCACCTCGCGAGCCCCACCGTGTTGAGCGACAACGCGTTGAGGATCCACTCCGGGACCGTCCCCAGGTTGAACCTGAGTGTCATATACGGGTTAGTCCATAAACATAAACCCAACAATTATAACATTCATTAAAGCACATTTTAACTAATTGTTGACTGTTCTCAAGTTGAACATGTTATTAAATACATGCGGGTTAGTAAACCGAACGATTGCAACATTCATTAAAACACATTTTAACTAATTAATTACCTGTTATAGGACAAGTCGATTTGGGAGATCTTGTCCTTGCTCAGGGTCGGGAGCGGGCCCACGAGGTTGTTGTGGGACACGTTCAGGTTCCCAAGCATCGTCATGTTCTCGAAGCTCTTCGGAATCACTCCGGTGAAGTGGTTTTTGGAGAGGTCGAGCTTCAGAAGGTCCTGGAACTTTCCGAGGAATGACGGAATTGCCCCCGAGAGGGCGTTGTTGGCGACCTCGAAGTAGTAGAGGTTGTGCGGGAGGCTTGTAACGGTGGGCGGGATGGGGCCCACGAGCTTGTTGTTGGAGAGGTACACGTGGCGGAGCTGGGTGAAGGAGGAGAAGAAGTTGGGTATGGGTCCGGAGATCTGGTTCCCGGTGAGGTCGAGCTCGACCAGCATCGTCAGCTTCCCGATCCCGACCGGTATGGGCCCGGTGAGCTGGTTCCCGGCGAGCCGGAGGTTCGTGAGTTTGGCCAGCTTGGAGATAGAATCTGGTATGGGTCCGGTGAACCGGTTCCCAGAAAGGCTCAGGATCTCGAGCCGGGCGAGGCTCCCGATGGAGCGGGGCAACGGGCCGGAGAGCTTGTTGTTGTCGAGGGAGACGTCAACGAGGCGGGGCAGCCGGAGAATGGAGACCGGGAAGGGGCCGGAGAGGCCCCGGAGGGTCTGGAGGTCGAGGGTGGTCAGGTATTGGAGCTTGGAGAGGGAGGGGGAGATTGAACCGGTTAAAGTTCGGCCGGTTTTCTCGGGGAACCGGGAGAGGGAGATCTTGTCGACCCGCTTCCCGTCGGTGCAAGTAATGCCCGCCCACTTGCAGCAGTGGGTTGTTTCTTTCCAGGACGAGAGGATACCGGTCGGGTCGTGTGTTATGCCCGCCTTGAAGCCCAACAGGGCCCGATGGTCGTCGGGGTGACACGTGGCGGCGGAGGTGAGGTGGAGACAGGTGGTGGCTAAGGAGAGGAGGAGGAGGAGAAGCACAGAAACAGAAAGAGGCTTCATTGTTGTGATGAGGAAAATGGGAAATGGGAATGGTTTGTGTGGAGTTGAGGTTGGATTTGGGAGTGATTTTATAGGCACGTGAAACCGTGGGATTGGTCTGCCCGAAGAAGCCAACTTGTTGCATTGTATATTAATGATTCAAAAAATGCACGGAAGAGACGGAGTCAAAGTTGGTAGACATGTAGCAGCCAGTACCGATTTGTAAATTGTGTGTTGAGAATACAGAGATCTGAGAAATAAATTATGTTTATCCACAACTTGGGCAGAGCTGTATCAATCAGGTTTCTCAGGTATTGGACGGATCAAACCTGACAAAGACATGTATTTGTCAATTACAAAATGGATATCCATAAATATATGCTTTTATCATTTATTTCAGGGTTACTTATATGATTAGTAAACATGACGGTAAAATTAGTTACCCAACAAAGTTTGGAAGTGAATAAAGACCAATAAATGATGCTCCCAAACTCAAACTCAAACTCAAGTTTCTTGAGTTCCAATCATTAACCATTTCATCAAATAAAAATTGATTTTATATTCTCTTCTAAATATATTATGCATGGGGATGAATATTTTGAATATGGAGTACATTTTGACCGGATAATCGAATTTTGATTGAAAATTTGAGAATTGTGACTAACAATTTGGTTTTAGTTCTAAATTTAATAGAATCATTCAGTTTCGGTTTAATTCTTGTTTTTAAAACCTAGAGACACAGGTTAACTTGTAAGAACTGAATCTGTTTGCATTGTCATGTGTCCATCTCTTATCCTCCTACATATCTTATTTATTTTTTATTACGATTCTGTTTGCAAAGTTTATACTTTGATTGAATTGTGATAATTAAATTTTAACCTTCAATATTCGATATTATATATTTCATAGTTACAAATTTAAAAGTCTTGATTATAAGCAAACTTGAAAATCAAATCAAGGCGCAATCAAAATCATACAATTTTCTTACATAACGATTTAGTGTATCTTTTCAGTAACTTGGGTTCATGACCGGTCTAGTCTGTTCCGAAACTATGTCCACCCTAGATCTTCTAAAACTTTAAGCAAAGATCAGTCATGCGAATTATTAGACAGTAGTTTCATGTATACGGATTGGGCGTAAAGTCTACTATTATTTGAGTCAAACGTGGTATGCTACACAGCTACAGTCCCTTTTTCTAGTATTGCTTTTAATTATTTCGTGCATTTGTGGGTACAGCCTGGCTCATTTTAAACCTACCATCCAGCAACATATTAATTTTGTCACTGCCCTTTTCTTTTTCTTTTAAAAGTGAAATATATACCAAAGGAATTATTGATCATTCTCATCCCAAAATTAAACAAGGTTATCAATTCATAAAGGAATTATTGATCATTCTCATCACAAAATCAAAGAAGGTTATGGATTCATAAATTTTAATTTAGAATGATGACTTTCTCACTCATTCTGTTGGAGTTTTGTGGGTCATTCAATTAATATTTGTAGGTATGTACAACCCTAAACTATAATATTACAATATAAAACTTATATAAGAATTGCTAATATAATTGATATACAATATAATAATAATAATTGTCTAACACGTCTCTACAGTCAGAATAAGAGAATAGTGAATGCTTAAACTACACCGGAAGTCTTCAAATAGAGACACACGAACAAGACCTGAGGCAATTGAGAAGTTAAAGGAGGCAGCAACTCTTTTCACTACCAATTTTTTATTATTAAAGCAGCGCACTTAAAGTGCTGCCCTAAGGTACTAAGTGTGCTGCTATAAGCTAAAGCAGTCAAGTCAGTGCTACTCTAACAGCGCAGCTGTTAATGCGCGGAACTAAGACTAAAGCAGCGCACTCTAATTTTATAGCTTCCAACAATAAATATTGATCACTCTAATTTGATTCTCCCAATTTTCATATCACCAACACATGTTCTCAATCTTCATGAATATATATATATAGAGGAGGGTAAAGCACTGCTGATGCGAGGCTCTGCCACAAGCCAACGGTCGACAACGGCTAGGAAAAAACGGTCGAATTTAGAGCGGTTAGGGCAACTCATTTCATATATGTGCTGCTTTAATGTATCTTATAGCAGCCCCTGTGGTGTGTGCTGCTTTAATTATGATTATGGCAGCACACTTGTAGAGTGTGTTGCCCTAAAGGCTGTTAAGGGCAGCATATTCTACATATACGCGCTGCCACCATCCCCAAATGGTGTAATGTTTAGCCATGATATACCGTAAAAAAGATGGAACTAATAGAGAATAATAGAGAGATGGTTGAATAGAGTGTTGTAGAGATTAAATAATGATAAGAAATTAATAACGAATTGTAATATAGAGATTGTAATATGTCTGGCTTGATTTGACTCGTCTAATTTCATTGTAATTATTCATTAGAAAGGAAAAAATGTAATTAATCAAAGGAAAAATTGTAAAATGCCTCCTTATAATTATTATTTTTGCATAAACTCTCATTTCACTGTATTTTTTGCAAAAACTCTCTCTTACTCATGTTCATTTTTGCATCGTTTATACAAATCCATGAAAATTAATGAAAGTGCCACTTAAGTTTAAAGTCAAACGTGCTTAAGGGTGACACTTTGGCGACGGAACCGGAGACCGAATTCAAACCAAACCGAAATTGGAAACCGCGGGTAACAGTTCTGGTTCTTAAAAGAGAGAACTGGGGAGTCCGGTTTGGTCCGATTATTGGCCAGTCAGGTTCGGTTCTGGACTCATTATGCCACCTCTAAACGCACTAACTCAAACGTCCAACACTTAAGTGACACTTCCGTTAATCTTCACAGATTTGCACAGACAGTGTAAATTTGAACATGAGTGAGGGATAGTTTTTGCATAAATACAGTGAATGAAGAGTTTGTGAAAAAAAAACAATTATAAAAAGAATTCTGACAATTAAATATCAAACAAATGAAATCACGAGTTATAAAATACCATATTTAGGCTCTGCTCATTTATTAATCAAGACCAAAACAATGATATAAATATATAACAAATTGAGCTTGAATTATTAGCTAAAATCTAGGCCCGTACACAAAACTATACTAGTCGTCACTCTAACAACGAACGTCTATATTTACAAATTTCTTAAGCAGATATTGACAAAAATGGTGGTCTTAATAGAAGTAACGTGGACACGTGGTATCCTCTTAGTTCGTCTGTAAGATGAACTGGATATTGACCAATTAAACCTACGGATTCAGTCTAATTGTGACAACATTGATGTAATTAACGGTGGATTTTGTTAGGATTGAGACTTGTGTAATAAGGTCCACGCGTAGACATGTATTGAGCAATCTCTATACGCACACGAGTTTCGAACCGTTACAATCAAAGATAAGACTTACGAGTTACGAGAATAATAATTAATGTAGTCAAAATAATAAAGATTGAATTTGTCGAATCGAATAATATGTACTAGCAGGCAGACTTGACTTTGAACAGTTCACCTCACTATTCATTCTCAAACTACCACACCTCAACATAAATAATAGAGATAATTGGAAATAGATACGTTAAACTAAACATGTAAGATTTTTTTTATCTTGTCAGTTCATAAAAATTTATATTTTTATACATCAATTAATAACTCGTATGAAAAAATTATGCTTTACAATAGATTTAGTTGCGCATTTGAAACCCTATTAGTGATTTTGATTTATTTTTCTTCAATTTTGCCCTAAATCATGT
>JAYMTP010007769.1:0-10676 GCA_036897365.1 Geranium brycei | reverse complement strand
TGAGTGTCGTGTACTGGGAGCACTCTGCAGACGCTTTTCGGGTCATCTCCATTCCGAAGATGTGGAGGCCGTAGGTGTCAGAGAAGTTTTATCTTGGGCAAAAGGGAACAATTGGACGGTGGTGGTGGTCGAATCAGATTTCCTCAGGGTAGTGGATCAGGTACGGCAAATGACTCAAGGAAGAAACATGTTTGGGGGAATCATTTGTGACTGTAGGCTTTTTCTCTCTGATCTGGGGTTAAGTTTGTCCTTACTTTTTGCGCGTCGAACCTGTAATAAAGTGGCTCACGAATTGACCAAGTTTGTTTTAACTAACAGTAACTGGGATTATGGTGAGGGGTATGTCCCACCATCTGTATCTTCAGCTGTCCGACTAGATGCCGGATTAGTTGCTATTTAAGAAATAAATTTGTTTTACCTTCAAAATAAACTAAGAGTACAAATCCAATTAATTTTTAGAGGTTCTGACCGCTTGACAAGCGTCTAATGACTTTTACTACACTGTCAAATCTAAACCAAAAGATTCAATTTTCCATCGACTTAAAATTCGGGGCAATGGCCTATTGCCCAAGCTGCAATCTCCCACCTCTACAAGCGTCCCGTTAAGTTGTAGCATGTTATTTATTTCTGTATTGAAAAATAAAATTAGAGTCAAAGTTAATAGGGATTATTAGTATTATTTTTTTTAATGTGAATCCATGCAAGAATATGTCGAATTAACCATAATTTTGAAGATTCCATTAGTTATAGGAACCATTTTGGTACACACAATTACCAAAAAGCTGGTGTAGGTGGGCCGAGACAGGCCCAAACCATAAACCCAATTTTGGAAGCCCAGCCCAGAGAGTGAGGGTAGGGTTTATCATCTCCTGAAGAAACCCTAGCGTAGCGACCACTCCGTCTTCGTCGTCGTCGTCGTCGGAGAGAGAGCTCCATTTCCATTTCCTCTACCGATCGGTAAGTCTCATTTACTTCAATTTTTTCTTGTAATTTCATTTTCTCAGTAGCCAAACGGGGTTTTGCTGTTGCTCTCCTTGATCTTACTGGATTCGTACCTGTATTAGCTTAGTCATCGATCGCTATTGATGATTTTGATTCCACAACTGTTATGGATTCTTCATTTGCTATCTGTTTAGTAGATTTTCAAGTGATTTAGTAAATTTATGGTATGTTCAGTGAAATGGCCTGTTATGCATTTTCATAGTCTGATTTGTGATTCTCTGCTTTTTAGCAATGCATTATTTGCTTACATTACATATGTTTCTTCTGTGAAATGGTCTGTTATGTATTTTCATAGATTCTGATTTGTGATTCTCTGGTTTTGAACAATGCATTATTTGCTTACATTACTACATATGCCTAAACTTATCATCAATTATTAGCTTGAGGAAGGATTCTGATTGACTGTAATAAAAAAAAAAGAAACTATACTTTGTAGATGTTTGGATGTTTAATTCTGTTAGTTTGAGTATTAAATCATGTCTATGCAGTGAAGCCATGGTGAAGCATAGAATTGGTGTTCCCTATGGTCACGTCAAGAACTGCGAAGACACTATCGGGACACTGTTTGACCCGCCACCGCCAGCAGGGTTTGTTCGATAATTGACTTTCTATATGTTCTTTTGTTATTTGTATATTGAATTTATTTTAATTTACAGATTGGAGATTGGCGATGGTCGATTCGGGGCCAAACTCGTCAAGTATTGCATGATTATGGCCCACATTATTGCTCTCGTCGTATATGCCATTCCCATTGTGTATGCAGGCCCGCCTCCCCAATGCGGTCTGATCGGTGCCATTGTCCCTGCCTCGGTGTGTTGCAGCTCACTCACCGCCATCCCGTTACTGACTGTGGTCTTCGTGAATCTACTGCTGTGGATCGGCATGGAAGGAGAGATTTCGAGTAGACAACTGCGCTGTATACTTCTCATGTGCGTTTTATATGTCGTGAATTTCCTCAACTATTGTCTGCCACACCATCTATAGATTATTATGACCACTATCCTGTAATTGCTATATATATCTTTAACTCCAAACTTATGACCTAGCTAGTTGTTTTATAGCTGCTAAGTGTTTGTGATTAACAATGTCCTGTTGCATTGTAATTGCTATTACATGTATCTAACTCTGAAGTTATGAATTAGTTGTTTTATAGCTGCTAAGTGTTTTTGATTAGCAATTTCCAACTGTTGCACTGTGCTTTTATGCAATTTTCAGATTGAGTAGTCAGTATCTTCTCAATAGAAATGTGTTGTTGATATTCTGAAATTTCCACATTTATGATTAGTCTTTGCTGAATAACTGCACTGTTTGATTGAAATTGGGGCAAAAATTAACACCTAAATTGATTTCAACATTTAGCATTGCGAATAGCATCAACTAAAAAACCAACCACCCAATGCAAGAAAACAACAAAATAATAATTGCTTATTTTCGATTATTATCTTAAGCTTTTTGGTGAACATTGGTTTAATAGATTTTATAAGAAATACAAATCCAGTTAATCTCCGAAGGCTCTGATTGTCCGACTTTTATAACACTGCCGAACCTGAATCAAAAGCTTACTGTCGAGTTCAGATTCATGACAGATAAACTCTTTCATGAGCTGCAAGGACCAACTCCCACCTCTACGAGTATCCCATTAAGTTAAACCATTTTATTCAATTTTTTGTTTAATGTGAATCCATACAAGAAAGGGTAGAATTAACCATATAATTATTAATTGTGTGGATAGTTTTTACTGCAGATGTGGTTTAAATCTTAGGTACCGGACCCAATATTCTAAAAATCCTCCACTTGTCCGATTAATTCTCTGTAATTTCCGATTAATTTTTCAATCCGATTAATTCTCAAAAATTCCTCTCTACCAGACTAGAGTGAACGATTTTTAGAACACTGACTAGATCACAAGCTGAAGCTGAACATGTAAGCTTGAGATGTGATTTCTGAAGATTCCATAAATAAACTAATAGGAACTATTTTGGTACAGACAGATTCATCAAAACTGTTCCATTACTTCTTCAAGAAATACATACCATCCCTTAATTCTAACTTCTCTTCAGAAACAAGACCAGACAAGAAGCTCTGTAGCTGCTGCAGTGATTTGTCGTAACGAGGATCGCCCACACAGAACATCTGCACCAACATATCATCGCTTTTGTAAGCATTGATGTTGTAACTGTACTAATGGCGATGGTAGGGATCATTTTTACCTTTAACGTATTGTGTATTCGATCTAACGCCATGCTGCTGAAATTAGTGAGCATCCCCACGATATATTTCTGCAGAAGAACAAACATATCCCTTCAGAAAATGAAATAGCAACAAAATGGCGATGTTTACAGTCTTGAACATGCCTGTGATTGTGAAACACGGGCAGAAAAAAATGAAGATTACTGAAGTATTTATAACCAAAACCTAACGGCAGTGTTCTTAAACTATTGAGTTGGCCGAGTTTTAAACCCCATTCAAGGTGGTTCGGTTTTATTTAGTTTTCATTGGGTCAATTCAGTCAAACTAGTCAAATTTTATTTTTACCTTTTTACACATGCTTTAAAACTGCTTTATAATTTGTGCTTTTATTTATATTGTTATTTTTGTCTTTCATGTGAATATTATTCAATACAAAACGAGTTTTACCCCCAATCCCCGAGTTTTAGAACCTTGCCTACCAGGTTAAGAAATAAAGCAATCAAAACACTCCAAACTAATCATGAGCTAACTCCAAATAATGATAATCCAAAGCTAAATAAAGATAAAGCAAGGCCTCTACATAAACCCGAGAAATATTCACATAAAGCATTTGGCAATCACATACCTCAAAAACAGTCATCTCTTGGCGTAGTTGATCCTCAACAGAGGTAACAGATGTCTCTCCCTCTTCATCACCGACTAGAAGCTCCTCATTCCCGTTATTGGCACCGTTCTTGCCAGTATCTGCCACGCCTTCCACTAAGGTAAACACATGATCATTGGAGCCTGCCCCTAGTGATTCTGTAACTATGCCCTGGAAAAGAAACGGAGGAAAAACGATTAATATATATGTCATATAGAAAAATTGCAGAGAATGTCAAACAACTTTGTTCATTCACAGTTTCTCAGAAAAAGACAAATTTGTCTTGAAGGATGAATCACACGTCACAACTGAAATTTTCAGTAAAACATAGCATCTTCCTACTGCTAAATGCAAGCTAAATATAATGTTTCATGAAAAAATCTAGTAGTTCAAAAAACCAACAAATAAGGGAGTGGAGGATAACAATTATCTTACCAGGGAGGCCGCTACTGCTAAAAGAAAATAATACAAGTAAAAAACATAGGAACCAAAAGGATTTAACAAGCTACCTTGCTTATCCAAAAGTTCATTCTCCGGTTAAGTGTATCTATGGGTACCCCAATAGCATCAGCAAGGTTCTTCGATGTCCAACTAAAAATTCAAACTTAAGATTAGCGTTCCAATATAAATGAACACATATTATGGATTGAAATCATTGCAGGGTTACCTTGTTTGATCCTGAAACTGCATAATGATTGCTGCATGTACAGGAGGCACACTGAACTGCATTTCTCTATCTTCAAATTGTAACTCCAACTATAGCATCACATCCAACGGTAAACTTGTAACCTTCCATGGTCAGGAAAAGGACATACTGTACAAAACTTGAAGAAACTAACCTTGACTGTACCGAGATTTTTCTTCCATTGTAGTTTCCGAGGGGTCTTGATTTCATGAAACCTCTTCGCATAATCAGAAAGAAGCTGGTCAACAGGCTCAGGTATATTAAGGGACTCTTCCTGTAATTTTCCATTCAAGATTATGGTCACAACTATAAACCTTAATAATTAGGGCAATGATGTGTTCAAAATTTAAAATTATCATCTAGGCGTATATGTTTCCCAATTTTCAAAACGATTGATATTTATGAAGGCTAGGGTTGTTTTACCTGAATTGGGGGCCAGAAATTTGAAGATATAATTGTAGCACTAAGTTTATCCAGAGAGAGTGCAGCATCTCCCAACTCGTTGCCTAGTATGATATATATGAAAGATTAGATGTCTGAAATAATTACCCAAAGGACCGGAAGATAAACATGTTTATTGAGTTCGCCACAAACTTAAAAGCTTAAGGAACCTGTTTGGGTTGGCTGAGCGATTCCTTTTTTAATATTGGTATTAGTCCTCTTGGAATCAGTAAGATCATTGAGCATAATTTCACACCTTTGCATACTGCTTTCTCCAAAATGTATCTGAAACATAATAACAGAAGAAATGAACATTATGGCAATCCTTTCAAATAACAAAAAAAAAGACTATAAGTGCTTCAACCGCGTAAAATAAACTTTACTATGCCACTTGCCTTGAGGAGTTCTAAAGTACGTATCTCCGAATCAATATCATAGTCGGATTTGTTGAGAAGCTTTTCAGCCAGCATAACACGATATTCATTAACTAGTTGATCTTTTGACCCAATGATGCCAACAATCATTCCGAGAATGTCAACTTTCCTTCGGTTTCTGCTACCTTTTGATGGATCCGCCTCTACAGGGTCAGGTTCCCAGCTGAAAGGTAAAACCCGTATGATATAATATTACGATAATGAAATATGGTAAGCTGAAGGCATAAAATAACATAAAAACATTGTTTTATCCACAACTACGGGATATGCATACCGTGTGGCATTGATCCAAGCTTGCCTGTCATCAGTGCTGATATCATCATCAACGCCGGTATTCTCTTGACTTTCATCTCTGTTTAGCTCTTCAAGAAGGCTGTCCCCGGTAGCTCCAGATCCACTTGGATTCCCACCAGTCCCGTCAGTAAGCATAGTTACAATGCATTTTATGGTATCTTTCCTTCCCCTTAAATAGTCCCTTATTGGCTCGCCAACAGCTTCGAGAAAAACACCTGCCGGGTCTATTGTTCGCAGAGCTTTGATGGTAGAAACATACTGGTGCAGTATATCATTGGTCGAGGCACCGGCAGTGAGCAAGCGGTATTGCAATGCAGAAATAAATGATTCAACTAGCTTAGAGTGTTGTCCTGTATATTCAAGACACTGTTTTAAGTCTTCAATTGTTGGAGAGCTGCAATGTTTTTATAAGATGAACATACAATTAGAAAATCGAGAATAATATTATAAAAACACCATTCAGCAGCAATGGACTATGAATAATGCTTATATAGAGATATTATTACAGTATCACATCTAGCACACTTCCAATTTCCCGAAGTAATTGTATATGAAAACAGACAACAGGAATTTGCAGCTACCCTGTGTTACATGTGTAATTGTGTGGTATATGTTTGTTACTCAAACTTTTATTTTAAATCGTTCAGACTTGAAAGGCAAGCTGAGCGATTCCCTACTACATGTACATGCCATAAAAATTAGGGAACAAAAAGCAACCAATCTACTCTCTTCTTCATCTTATCTAACGATTATCAAACCACAAATTAATATTGGAAAACCAGATTAAACCATGCAGCAAATCAACAATGATGCTACTTGACTATTTATGTTTGCGATTTTACTCCTCAACAATTAACAATCAGGGGAAAGAAAGCTTAAGAGAATACAAAAGGAAGAACCTGTCGGGATAATCCACAATAATTTCAAATAGTTTAGCAATTCTTAAATCCTGCAAGGTCTCATACGCAAAATACTCTAGCCGCAGCTTCCATCTAACAAGTCCTTCAGAGGGTATATCTATCCCCGGATAACATGAAGGTGGGCATGAAGCCAAGGGAGATTTCAGAGCAGATGGGCTATCGTAACTAATTGAGTCACCAAGATAAGAAAGAAGAGCATGCAAGAATTGCAGAGGCACAGCCTGCATGGTATATCTCATATGTAAGAAACAATGACAAATAACAAAACTGTTAAGTAGAAGCTATCATTAAAAAAAAGAGTAAATAGACCAATGACATAAACGTATTTGAGACTTAAAGAGTTAATATACAGGATCCTGAATCCTCCTACAAATGAACCTGAATACACTTGCGCTATTTAGTACCTGTAAAACAAATAGCACAAACCTGAATCCACCCTTTAATAGACTCCAAAACAGAACTTCTGTAATCATCGCCGGCCATCTCATGAACTTGAGCCTAAAATTCAGACAATTAAACTATGACGTTACCTAAAGATCAAAATATAAACAAGGAAAAGGTGGCATACATTTTAGAATCTACGACAATACCTTCAGACAGAATTGATTAACTGTGGTAAAATGAGATGCTTGCTCACCTTCAACAGCAAGAAGATAGCAGAGGCATAAGCATCTTCTGTCATAGATGTAAATCCAAGGCTTCTAAGATCACGAACAACCTTGCCGATGTTTTTAACCAATTTATTATTCTCTGTAAACTTTCCATTGTGAGAGCAATTATCAATATCCATTTCACCGCTTCTGTTGTAGCTTTTGCCTCTATCATCCAAATCCATGTCGTCCTTATCTTGAAAATCGCCATCATCGTTAAACTCTCCAGCCATCATTGTACTCAGCTCCTCCAACCGTGCCTTAAAGTACCAGTGCAGTATCTCTAAGAGCATCATATCATACGAAATAGAACAAACACTAATCAAAATCACAACCCAAATATTGTTTCACTGTAGCAGATATAGATCTACATTGGGAAAATGGAAGCATCCTGCTACATACAGTTTGTGAAAAAACTACTAACACTGATGATTGAGTCAGAAACATATACACACACAAAACATAGTGTTTCAATTGATAGATGGCAAGTTAATAGATGTACCAGGGAAGCACAAATTAAAATATCAAAGCAAAGACTAATATATCTCTAGTAGAGGATGCAAATATACCAGGAAAATGTCGAGGAAGACTGGACATAAGAACCGACGACACCAATAGCTGATACTTAGCAGAGAGATGGGTTCTTTCCGAATCCGAATCCGAATTGCTTTTCCCATCCGTATCACAATCCTTATACGACTGCAAAGCATGAACCAGCATCAACAAGCACTTCTCCTGGTACTGTTTCTCCAAACATATACCCTCCAACGCCTTACCCAAAACTTCCCCAACCTCGCCCTCTTGAATCTGATGAAAAAAACCCATCAGCCATTTTCACCCGCAAATACATCAAACAATACAATCTAGAGATTCATAGTACATACATCAGCAAAACTGCTGTAACCATCAAAATGCTGCCAAAACTTAGATGCACCATTTCTTTCAAATGTTTCCTGTAACAAACAAAATTACGCATACCCACATGTCATGTAGTATCGTAAATAAAATATATTACATTTTAAGTTGTAAACGTGAGATAAAATTCAAGTACTGAACTTTGAAAGCTAAAGTTTCGATTTTTATACCTCAAGGGAGCGAAGGAAGTGGTCGCGAACGAGAGAATCGAGGCCGTGCTTGCAGAGGGTGTGGACGTAAGAGACGAATTCAGAGCCGACGGAGAGGTCTCCGGCGCCGGTGAGAAGCGATTCGGTGGTGGCGCAGAAGCCATTGTAGCTCTCGAGAATTTCTCCGACCGAATCGTCGCTCAGGGCCTCCATAACAGCTAGGTCACACATTGGAGAGGCCGATCGAGAGAAAAAATCCCTAATTCAGCTTCAAGTCGCCGGGAAATCGATTGCAGCGTCGCCGCCGCCGGAGCTTTTGGGTTCACTACTGAGCACTGAAGGCTCTGGTAATCGAAAACGAAGAAGCTATGGATTCGAACGACTGGTCGTTTTCAATTTCGCCCAAAATGAAACGACGCCGTTAGTTTATGGCGACAGTTGTATTTTGTATTTCATGAAACGACACCGTTCTGCTAATCGACAATGAAGTAGCTCTAGATTTAAACAACTGGCCGTATTTTATAGGGTTAATTACAGTTTACCATACGCGTTTTACATTCTACTGTAGTTATATTAAAAAGTTCAAATTGAGGTTAGTTAATTGTGGTTTTTTACACTTTGTCCTAACTCCGTCAAATTTTGAACGGAAAACATAAAAAAAATTCAAAAATACAAAAATACCTCTGAATTGTGGTTTGATCAGACCAATAATAAACCAAAATTAAAATTTGATCTGAATAATTGAACCGATTCGACCAACTGGTTGTGGGAATTGTCTTCTTCTCAGATGCGCAGCTTCTCGATCCCGAATTCGACACCGGCGAGCACCCGTCGCCGGAGAAGGCTATGTGAGCATCCATCCCCGGCGAGGAGCCACAGCATCTCGCCAGACGATTCTGAGAAAAATTCGAGCTCGAGGGAGCGTCGACCATGGCCGTCGAAGACTCCGCCAGATCTGTCATGGCCGTCGAGCTCATCGGTGGAGGAGAAAACAGAGGCGTCGACCTCCTCGGTGGAGGAGAAAAACAAAAGCCTCAACGCCTCTGTTTGTGCTATTTTTATTAGTTTCAAATTGTGCTATAATTTTGGTATGAATGCGTAGCTAATTAAATTTAGAGAATTTTGAAAATTAAATCACTGAATTTAGAGTTCTCAAGGCAAAGATATGGCCAAAAGTCAGATAAAGGCTAAAAACGAATGCAGATGGCTGGAGGTAGAAGACGACTTAGACGGCGCCGTTTTGAGAATTTTCGCTCTATTTTCTTATTATATATAAAATTCAAGTGAACACAGAATGTTATCAGTGTGTAGCTCAGTGGTTGTGTTCGCGAAACTCCGAAAATTCATTAAAACGACGTCGTTTTACTCGTCTTCAACCTCCAACAGATCTGAAATTGATTTTCAAATCTGAACTGATTTTTTGGCCATAACTTTATGTACAAAGCTCCGATATTAGTGATTTCAACTTCAAAATGTTTGAAATTTAAATAACAACGCGTGGATACCAAAATTGTTGGCAAATATGATACTAATAAAGAAACAAAAAGTGAGATTTAATTTTTGGTTTCGTAAATTTTGGGTTCTCCCTGAGTACGCCGCTGCCCACTGCCCCGAGTCCGCTCCGGCGTCGGTGAGCAACAAATCTCCAACGAGGAGGTTGCAGACTGGAGGAAACACGATGTGGAGGAAGGAGGAGATGGACCTCGTCCAACCGGTCCAATCATTCAGACCAAATTTTAATTTTGGTTTATTACTGGTTTGACCCAAACCACAACTCAGGGGTATTTTTGTCTTTTTGAATTTTTTTATGTTTTCCGTCCGATATTTGACGGAGTTATGGCAAAGTGTAAAAAACACACAATTAGCTGTTCTCAATTTGAACTTTTTAATATAGCCGTAGTAAAATATAAAACGTGCCTCTATAGTAGGGCAAACTGTAATTAACCCGAAAAAAAGTTATTTGCAATATGATAAGTATTATTATTTAAGTTGTAGAATGCATATTTTTTCTAAAATTTTAATATTAAATTAGGAGTAAAAGTGTTATTTCACACTAAATTAATATTTGATTCTTTTCTGAATTTTGATGAGGGCTATTTTTGTTTTTTTTAGAAATATTAAGGTGTTAGAGTTTACTAAAGTGAAATTTTTTTATAATTAGGACACCTCACCGAACGAAAATAAAAATTAGCGGTGTATGAAAGTGAAAGTGACTGATCAAATAAACTGCAATTTTTGCTGCTTCAACTTCAGACTCGAAGTAAACAAACGATTAAATAAACCAACAGAATCTCGTCGGAACTAAGGATGACAATATTCCCTGTTCCCGACGGAATCTCCGAACTGGGACGGG
>JAYMTP010007768.1:0-10678 GCA_036897365.1 Geranium brycei | reverse complement strand
CAATCTACATTAAGGTCTTTAAATTAAAGGATTCCATGGTTAAATTTTCGCTTCCGCTGCATGAAATTAATTGTTTGGAACCCATGGAAACCCAACAGATGTGAATGGCATAAAGATGCACATAGCAGAGAAAGGACAAGGCCCTGTGGTTCTGTTCCTCCACGGCTTCCCTGAGCTGTGGTACTCTTGGCGCCACCAGATCGTGGCCTTCAGCTCCCTCGGCGGTTGCCCCCGACATGAGGGGCTTCGGGGACACCGATGCTCCCGCCTCTGCCTCCACCTACACTTACTTCCATATTTGCTCTCCTGGACATCCTCGGAGCTGCCCAGGTATACCTTGTTGGTCACGACTGGGGAGCCTTTATTGGTTGGTACCACGACAGGGTCAAGGCCTATGTCAGCCTTGCCGTGCCTTTCATCCCAAGAAACCCCCATATCAAGACTCTTGATGGCTTGAGAGAGCTTTACGGTGATGACTACTATATTTGTGGCTTTCAGGTATTTAAATCTTCCTCTCCTCTTTGAATATTGGTTACGAATGTTAATTGGCTTTGATGATGTGTTATGTAGGAACCTGGAGTGGCAGAAGCTGAGATTGCAAGGATTGGTGTTGCGCAAGTAGTGAAGAACATTTTGTCCATCAGGGAAGCAGGGCCTCTGAGGTTTCCTGATATACTCGAGAGAGGTCCCGAGTCTCGCCAAGAGCCCCCTTGGCTATCAGAAGAAGATCTCACCTATTTTGTTACAAAAATCGAGCAGACAGGATTCACTGGAGGGCTCAACTATTACAGAGCTTTGAATATGTATGTATGTTCAAACTATGACTAAAATATAGAATATGCTTACCAAGTTTAAGAGTGGTTGTGGATGCAGAAATTGGGAGCTGATGGGAGCATGGAGTGGAGCAAAAGTACAAGTGCCAGCAAAGTTCATAGTTGGGGAGCTGGACATGACATATACGAGCCCCGGGTTTAATGAGTACGTGCATAACGGTAGCTTCAAGAGGGACGTGCCATTGCTGGAGGACATTGTCGTGATGGAAGGAGTGGCTCACTTCCTCAACCAAGAAAAGCCCCAAGAAACAAACCATCTCATTCATAACTTCATCACCAACTTCTGATACACCCTACTACTCACTTTGATCTCTGCTTGCTAGCTCACTTCTGTAAGGTTTGCTGTCTCCAAATAAGAAAACGATCAATTCAACATATTAATTTCAAATCCAACACCACAGAATTTTTAGAAGCACTAGCAAAATTTGGTTTAGAAAAACAAAAGTTAAACCCTAAATCCCTTGCTGTTCCTCTTTCATCTAGCCTTGTCAAACTTCCTTCCCTTGGAGTGTGGCCAAATTGTTTCACTGTCTCACGAGAATTATTTGGGCCTCTGAGAAGAACCTGCACGAGAAAATGGAGCCGTGTTGACCCAGCTCATGAACAGACGCTTCAGAATCACTGCATTGAACTTGCTCCTCACTAGAAACAGTTACAGCCGATACAATTTGAAAACAGCACATCAATCAGAAAAAAATAGACAGCATAACATGCTCACACTTCATTTCTATCCTAAGTAATCAGAAATGAAGATGAATATGGAAATGGAAATGGAAAGGAGAGAGAGAGAGAGACCTTGATGAGGAGGTTGAGATAGATATCATCGGACTTAGGGGCTGTCCTTTTTGGTGCACTTGCTCTTACCTCCTGCGGTCAGATCGATGCCCTGTTTATCAATCACAGAAGGTAGTTAGGTTGGTTCAAGTCCAACAAATGAGAGAGAGACCATTAGTCGGGGTTCTGGTATACACGCTCCCTCTGTTTCCTGCCGATAGGGCCTGCTCGGAGTTGGGATGTAAGAAAATGGCACTTAGAACCCCCGAATTGAGTTGAGCCGGTCTCGAGCTTACTCAATTTTAACTTTTGATGATTTTGTATAAAAAGTTATGCGAACCGAGCTCCAGTCAAGCCAAGCTTCTCTATATTCTTTCGAGCCGGGCTCGAGCTTAGTTATATAAGCTAGTTCGAACCCGAACCAACCTCAAGCTGAACACTTTTTTCACGAGAACATCCGAATTAAGGTTCGATTCGCCTCGCTTACACCTCTAGTCATTGTCGTTTCAGGCTCCAACTCCATGTTTCGGCCTCTACTCAAAGTCTAAAACAACATTAAATCTATCAAGTTCTTCGAGAAGCTCTTGGCGTGTTGCTGTTTACGAACGCTAAACAATGACAGCTATTTAAAAATGAAGGGTAAAATTGCATTTTATCATAAAACTAACGTTGTTAAGATAAGTGATATAACAAAATACTTAAGGGGGCTTACATATTTTAGTTTTTAGTTAAAGGGTTGTAGGTGCAAATAGTGTGTTTAGTTAAGAGGGTCGGGGTGTCATTTTTCCTTAAGATTTTGATAGGTTTATATATGAAAAGCACTTCCGACAAACCATGCTGTAAATACAAACTTAAGAACCACACTCATCCGTTGGATGATACTGATCCATGGTTGAGGTAAATCAAAGATTTCATTGAAAAAAATATTTAATATAGAAAAGGTTAATTTAGTAAAAGCACATACCTATCTCTCAATTTAGCGCGTGACTCCAATCTCCACAGACGACGATCCACTCTGGTGACGATCCAATCGATTGCAAATTCGATCCACGCACCTCCGACGACCATCACCGACTGCTTCTCTAGCGGATAGTTACCTTTCAATCTCACGCGTGACTCCAATCTCCATAGACGATGATCGACTCCAACGACGATTCGATCAATTACAGATCTGATCCACACACCTCCAAAGATCATCACCGACAAAGAGTCTCCTTCTCCAACGATGTGATCTCTAGCTAACGAAAGTAATATGATATTTTCAGTAAAACAGCCATGTATTAAATGATTGGACAATCAAAGATCAATTGACTAATCGATCAACTGGTCGTCGATCCAGAGATTGCTATTTTAGTGATAACACGATCCATTGACTGATGAAAAGAAAAGATTGGCATCGTCAAAAAAACCCGACCTTAATGTCCAACGATTCTTGGAACAAGTTTTTCGCAGTTCTGTATCACAATTTTCTTTTTGAAAAGCATTTCATCTTTTCATAAACATTATATCACAATTTTATTTTGGAAACATATTTGAACTTTTCTGTTGTATTATTTCAAAATTTGATTTTTTGAAACTAATTTATTCTTTTCCACGTGTGTTGTGTTTTTGTAATTTGAAATAAGTTTCAAATTTTTAGCATTATTAATTAAAATAATTATTTTTCACACATGTGACGGGAGGAAATTTCGACGAGCAAGACTCACCTACTCTCGATTGCACAGCAAATGTACCGATCGTCAAGTAATATAGAGCACTCAATGAAGCCCTGAATATCGATCCCACAAGGATCGTTGGCTAACTGGGGGCAAAGCTACAATGTTCAATGTGTCGGGTTTGAGCGATCAAATATTTGCTGAAAACATGTTGTAATAATGTAGATTAAAGATGAATTAACTGCTAAAATGAGATCAGATAATTGGGAGAGCCGGGGATTCTAAAGCTTCCAGGGAATGTTTAGAACTGTTGGAAGTTGTATGAATACTAATTGAGGGAATTTAAACTAATCATGAGGTGTGCGAGCTATGATCTTACACATGACACTCTTAACTAGGTTATCGAGGGTCTAAATACCCAATATATTCCAAGGCGATCACTCTTAGTCTCAAGGTCAATGTATTTAGTCTTAGGATACTATAGTTCACATACTTTCGGTGTTACTACCATATATGCATTTACCCTTGTACCTATTTGGCGATAAAATAAATCCAAGTTTTAAGCTTAATATTCCATTTAGGTCAATTGTTATTGCCTCTCTTCTTAATTTGGTTCACCACCAAGCCTACCCAGTAGGAAGAGCATTAAGAATCCGGCTTCAAATCCCAATCAAAGTACCCTAAACCTAGATCATACAACATTGCATCAATTTATTTCATTCCCTTTCACTTGGATCCCCAAGTACGTATTTAGCTATTCATTTTAGAATCAATAGCCATATGCATAATCATAAATCCAATATTTAGAAAAGAGAACTTTTGCATTCAATCAATATCAATACCACTATGTTAATTATTCTAAATCAAAAATCGTACTTAATCAATCCCTAACAACGCAAAACAGTAATCCTAAAGTGACACTTTGATCTTTTGATCTCTACTTGCTCTTTACTTTCTGGTATGTGCCTTGGTGCCTTCTCCCTTCAAATCAAATCGTTATGTCTAGACCTCTTATTTCGAAACCCTAAGTGATGTAAATATAGCGGGGTCGAAGATCTTCTAAAACGGGAAAGAGGTGGCCGACAATCTGCTCGCGCGACTTAGTTTGGTAGGCGAGTCCCACTCAGTTAATGAGGTTTTTTCTTCAAGATGTGATTTCACCGAGTGAGGTTGCCGATTGGAGGTGGCCGAGTGTTCCATCGTGGTAGCCGAGTCTGGACTTTGCTACTAGACTCGATCACTTAGTCCCTCTATCTTCCGAGGTTCTGTCCATTTCAAGGATAATCAGCCGTCCCGAAATTAATCAACCAAGTCTAGGGACTCGGCTACTAAGTTGTTTCATCAAGCTGCTTACTGTTCGAAAGAATTTAATTGGTTGAGTCCCCAAAATTAATCAGCCAAGTCCTTGGACTCGGCTGCCTGGCGTTTAGAGCCAATTCTGCATTCACCTGAAATGCACTTAATATACCCGTGGAGCAGGAATACCAAGGTTACCTATGGTAACTACAAAATTCGGGGTAAAATGAGGTTAAAAGTGAGATGAATTGTCTCAGGAGAATGCAAAGATTCTCTGTCATCAACCACCCCACACTTAACTTTTCTCATCTCAAGAAAAGAAAATAAAAGGAAAAAGGCAATCAACGAAAAATAAATACATTATTGACCCGAATTAAAACTCAAGGTAACTCATAGGAGGAATTCAAACCCTCCTGAGGGCTTATCAGAGTGGCCCACAAATCCAGATGCAAATGCAATGCTCATGATTTAGACTCGATCTTATTTAACACGACTCAAAACAAACTCAAAATCTCAAAAGACTTAAGTTTTACAACAAGTGTTGAGAAATTCGAAAATTTCAAAACTAACAAGAAAAGGTTACAATCATGCACAAAAATCATCACATTGAGAAATCAACCATAGGACAAGCTCAGAACAACCGTGTACAATCAATTTATAAACATGCATAACATGGCACAACAAACTGAGAACTCAAATGAACATCAATGAAATAAAGTGACATTATTCTCTTAATAAATCTCAAATTCGTCAATGCACTTTTCTCTACCAATACCGAATACTTTTCACCTAAATCTTAGAGTTTATATGCCATCAGGTTGACCCTCCATCCACTAATCGTAGAAAATTTAGTGTCTTGGGTGAATCCATTTGTAGGGCTAATCTAGCTTATAACATAAGGCTTAGGCTTGGGGTGGGAAACAAGAGGGATTAAAACGGTTAAAAACATAAGCACCGTGCTCGGTTACTTCTCCTCACAATCCCGAGTACAAAATACTCCCACATAACTCGTTTTCCCCAAAAACTCCACTCTCTCCCTCACTCAGTCTAATCCCTTTTTGCATTTTTCAATTCGACTCTTGTTTTAGCCTATTGAAATGTTTTCAAAACTGTACTAAATTTAATTTCTCTGCTTTGCTCTTTTTTTTCTTACCTGCTTCGGGTCTTTGCTCTTTAATTCTCCCCTTCTTTTTCATTTTCTTTTTTAACTTCTCTCTTTCTTTTCTTTTTTAATCCCCAATAAAGGAATGAATGAGCACAAAAATAAAGTCCTGAAAATATTTTCATGAAACCACATCTCCCAAAAACCAATGAGAATAAAGCATGAACTATGCTTTCCCACTTCCTATACATGTTCTAAAAAACTGTGTTTCAACCCCACGCTCAAAAGCAACTAAGCATGATGCAAAGGGATCATATTCCAATGTAAACATATAAGAAATGAAAGACACATAGGCTTATAATGTGAAGATCATATAAAAAGGCTTACCTGGCACAAAAAGGGTGACTACGGATTATCATGTAATGGGTAAGCTTTTTGGCTTAAATGCTCCAAAGATGGCGTACAAATTTTTTTCCAAGGGATCACAAATCTCCTATTTTATTTTGCCTCAAGGGGTCTTCCTTCTAGTTCTAGACTCGGTTTATCAAGCAGGATGCAAAATATTGGTTTCAAATCATACATCGACTCCAAATTAACATATCAAAATATTAGTTCAACTCAACCACTAAGGTATTCAGACAATTTCATACACACTCAAACACGTTATACACACAACATTTATATCATTGGTGTCCTATGATCTATCTCGAAATTAATATGAAAATCATGCAACCATGCAACACTCAAAAAAGAACCTAGAAATTTGTCTACTAGCAATCAGCGATCCTAAAATCAACGACTATAAGCACGATAAAATCCCAGGAGAAAACAGTAAAGAATATACAAAATAAAAGAAAGCTGCAAGAAGTAAACGGGCAACACAAATGATGCAAGACTTAATTGTGGTGTGTGCTCAAGCACACACTATACTTATGGCACGACAAAGTCCTTAATTCGATAAACTCTTGTGGTGTGTACCTCGGGTACACATCAAACTTAGGGCTTAAGCAACACTAAAAAAATAAAAGGCACACTCGCACACACCACACTTGGGACTGAGCCAAGTGATGCGCCCAAAACGCGACACACAAAAAGTGTACCAAACCTCGGACTTCCGGCAGTGTACTGGTTACAAGTAATACGGGAAGTAATATACGATTCCGAGTTTTTCAAACCCAAAGGAAAATTGGTTATTTAACTTTAATTGCTCTAATTTAATTTAGATATTAATCTTTGGTCGATCGATGTTTTGACTAGAAAAGTATGGCAAACTGAACACATGCAAGATTATAAAAATTAATTAAAATATCTATAATCAAGATTAACAGGTTGAGGCGATGAACAATAAATAATAAAGTTCGGAAATATTAAAACTTAATAATTATGCTTGTTGGGTGTTTCTAATCTTAGGGAGGTAACTAGAGCTTCAAGAGACTCTATACCCCCTTTCAGACAGATATAGGGTATTAAACTAGTTTACGGTAACCACCCTACTTAAAGAAATGATTAAACGGGCTAGCCAGCATTAAGTTTCGTAAGTCTCGGGATCTTTAGATTTTGGGAACCTATGGATGTTACCACCGTGTCAACCAAAAACTTTACGTGTCCAATTAAACCCAACTTTCATCAATGATGTTCATTACTAACTTCTGTTTAAATTATATTAGTAAACTTGATCACTCTATTCGCAATTAAGGGAAAAGAGCACTAAACATAGATAGGATGAAATCTCCATACTCGTCGCTGCAAGCATATAAAATTAACTCCTAAATTTCTCTAATTATTATTCAGTCCACGCCTTACTCCCTAAATGAATTTAGCCTAATTCAATGAATACATAATAGTGAACAAATCAATTCATGCATATACATAATAATCATTCAATTAACAATTAAATAACTAGGCATAATTGCATAAACATATTCCAAACCAGAAACAATACTTAGAATTCAATTGAAACAAAATTGAGATTAAATTCATTTGGAAAAATATACAACCGAGAAGGAAAAGAAAGGTAAAACCCGGATTTGATTCTCATCAGAGAACTCAATACATGAGGGAGGCTTTGAAGCTTTTTGATCCTTCTTCAAATGGCTTCTGAATTGGCTTATGACTCTTCTAGACACTCTCTGGCGCGGAATAGGATTTCTCTCTAATTTTAAATTCTGTAATTGAGTGATAAAGTGATTCTTTCCTAAATGTGTCGACGCCCTTTTATGGGTGGGGATTTTCGAGGGGCCATGGTCCCGTGGCCCCTTAGTGCCTTATTTTCTTCGCTACATAGTTCGTCCATGAAGGCTCGTGCGTTGACTGATGAGTAGCCACGGGGTAGCCACGGTCAAAATCTTTGCGCCCAACCTTCGGTCACGACTCTACACATTATGACACGGATTGGTGTCCCATTGTCTTCACCTCGGGGGAGTGGCCCTTGCTTCACCACAGGAGGGTCACAGACCGTGGCCCTCGGCCACAGTGGAGACCCTTGCTGGGCTACCAAGATGGGCTTTTAAGGCGCGTGATCACTGGCCACCGGAGTGGCCCCATGGGGGCCACAAGGTCGTGGCCCTTGGTCATGGGATAGTCCCGAAAAAGTGCCAAAATTGGCCCGAAATGACCTGAAATATGCATAGGCTCATGAGTCATTGGCAAATGACCCCAAATCTCTAGTCGGTCCATTCATCATAAGTGTCATATAATAAGACATTCTGATTAACCCAATGATCATGATGATCGTTGATTCAACTTAACCTTTTGTTGTAACTATCATAATCCATTTGTCACTAGATATCTTGATTGAACATAAGGCATAAAGATGTCACCCTTATATATTCAATCTTATTCCTTGATCTCGAGATGACTGAGAATGATAACTCTTTATCAATAGTACGGTCGTACATTCCCTCTCAGTCACACTCATCAAGAGGCCTTAAACAGATATCGTTCCCATAAGTATATGAGGGACAAATCCCTTGACTGTCATTCGTATCCCTAATAAAACCAGTCGCACAACAAATCATATCATTTCATTATTCTATTACGAAAAAAGTTGGTGAGCGTGTCAAAATATGAATGTGGTTATATAGGAATCAACGAAGACTCCAAAGTCTTAAGGATTCTATGTTAATACGACAATTGAGCGATGCTCTTGACTATATCTATGACACAGTTTAGGTCGTCCAATATCATTTATCCAAATGATATCTATGATTTGACTTGGTAACCTTTTACCTATGATCAGTAGAGCGTAATCATCAGTCAACCTCATACTGGTCGATTTACAAAGCATTTTGACCAGGGACTCTACAATCAGTGATGACACACTTGACGACCTTAGACGAAATTAATGCTTAACTTATTATCACAACACAATGATAATAAAGTGTTGCCTTATTGCTAATAGATGATGTAACATTTACACATAAATGTGATTGATCTAGGACATATTTCCTTCAAACCTCGCCAGCGATGTCTTCAAATGTTATGTCCGTCATGTCAGTCTTATGCTTGATGAACAAAATCTTAAACAGTGCTACCAACGTTGTGTCAACACTGCCGTCGTACAGTGGGGTATGAAGCTCTGCCAACAACCGCTTATATTCCGCTTTAGTTGCTCTAGAAGTCTCCTCGTCGATGTCGTCCAACATATCCTCCTCGTCGTTTCCTTCAACACAGACATCTCGAGATGGGTCTACATATCTACGAATTGTTGCACAGGATTCACGTCAGGACTCAGAGGTGGAAAATATCGTGTACTAGACATAGCATACCGCTCCCTGTTGCTACTCTCCCCGACGCATCTGACTTCCCTGTGTGCAGTCCACACCATATAATTTCTCATGAACCCTTTTTGCAGTATATGGTTGCAAATGATCTTCATGTCATTGATACGAATATTGCAGCATCGTACGCACGGGCACTCGAATCGATTCAGACTATATTCTCTATCATTTTCCCTCACAAATTTCATGAAGCTCATTAGCCCCTCTATGAATGCTTCTGACCTTCTCGACCCTCTTATCCACCTTTGATCCATTTCTTCTGTATGTCTACAACGAGATCGGAATACAAAACAACGTAAATTAATATATATTCAAAATATTTAATACAACAAAATATAAAAAAAATACACCAATAATTAAATACATACCTTGTATTCGGCGAATATGACACGATTAATTTGAGTGCTTACAACTTCCGATCTCACAATATCAGATTTCTTACAATCTTTCTCCCTTTCAAAATTCTCACAATTTCATCAAAATTTTCACAACTCTTAAACTGAGATGTTGAGGTTTATATGTGATTTTTTTTATTCAAGGGCTATGTATGCAGCCTTTATCGGATGCGCAGATGGTTGTATGCAACCCTTATCGGCCATGTACATAGCTTGTACCCATCCCTAATTATTACGAGCTGCGTACGCCCCAATGTACGTAGTCCTTATTCCCAAATGATGTAGTGAATGTATATCGTAGTGAATTCAAAAACTCTTATAATACACCATAGTGAACTGAAATTACCCATAATTGTAATAATTTTACCCTGCTAACTCACTAAAACATAACGAACGAGTGGGCTAGACTATAATAGTATCAGAAGCTTAACAATGAACAAACTAGACTTTGATATATGATAAAAATAAGGGGTAATATCATATAGGTACACCGGGAGAAACACGATTATCACGTAGGTACTCCTAATTTTTTTTTAACTTTGTACCTCACCTAAATGAAAAAAATTATCACCGTTAGAAACTCAGTTAGGGAACTATGAAATGACGATTTCGACCCTCCTTTGAATAACTGATTTAGGTTAAAGGTTAGGGACATATTAGTCTTTTCGTATAACTATAGCGAACCGGTTCAACTCAGATCCCTGGTCTAACCAATATTACTGATACGGGGATGGCTACGAAAATAGATGCAACAGGATGAATTTGAATTGATTTTTGTAGTGTTTTGGGATTGAAGTTTTTGATCGAAGAAAGTGTAGGAATGAAAGAGAATAATAGACGAAGG
>JAYMTP010007767.1:0-10679 GCA_036897365.1 Geranium brycei | reverse complement strand
AAACGTTTTCTTAATCTAATAATCTTCCGATGTGTGACTTTGAACTCACATGTGAACCTAATAATCTCCCCCTCCACATTGAGACTCGTCACATCGGACTAGCTCCCCTTAAGCCCAACTGTTTACTTAGTCTACTCAATCTCACAAGGACCTTTTTCATCCTATCTAGACATCATCACGAGAGGAGCCGATCATGATCCTAGTCTTACCAATCACAGGAGTACTCGGTCCACTTAACTAGGAGAGAATACCGAACCAAGCCTCTAATACCACTGTTGGGGAGATCCGTGGGCCTTACCCAAGAGGACCACCCAAGAAAAGCTCATATACACATTAGGTCCCACATTTGACCAAAAAGACTAGTCTATCATGTCTTTGGTCCAATGCATACATAAACTTTTTCTTAACCTAGTAATCTTCCAATGTGAAACTTTGAACTCACATGTGAACCTAACACATGTTGCAATTATAGATGATCAACAACGTAGGCTTTTGGAATATGCGTGTTATGAAGTGCACAATCGTGAGTTGTGGGGCACCATAACCCAGGAATTTTGGAGATACGATTGGAGGCCGCCAAAGCCTCGTCAGTCTAGCAAAAACTCGCAGAGATAATCTAATAATGCTACAATTAAAGAGCTCATGGTGCAAAATCGAGCTCTGCAAAAGGATAATCAACAGGGCAATAATAAAATGAAGAGAACAAGTAATTATCTCAAACTCATTTTTTCAGAAGCTCGACGACCTATCTATGTCTGCTCCTCCATTATCCTCTTTATAATATTGACAGCATGCATAGCAATTGCACTGAACGTACATACCAATGTGTTTTGCCACTGTCTATGACAGTGCACCATGTGTGCTGTCCTTAAATAATAGTCGTGCATTATATACAACGCGTTATCAGATGCCCTTATTAAGGGCAACATACAATGTATGCTGCCCCAGTAGGAAAAAACAGTAATACAATTGCAGTCTCTAAGATTTTATTTTATATAATTAAAAATCACAAAAATATAGAAATTATTCTCTTTTCAACTATTATATGCAAGGCTAATATTACGATAACAAACACGACATCTTTGCTGCCATAATACGCGTTGCCACGGGATATATAGCAGTGCATCGTGTGCGCTGCCCTTAAGTAACAATCGTGCATCATATGCAAAATTTTAAGAACAACGTGTTATTTGTTGCCTTTATTATGAGCAAGTGAGCAACGTTTTTAGTGCTGTGTGGCATCATATATACAATGTTGTTGAATTTCTAGAATATAATAATTGTATTATTGAGAATAACTTGATTATGAATTACAATAGGAGGTTTCTTTATATAGAGAACAATAGGAAATAAACCAAACTAGGAAACATAATACGAATAGGAAATCATAATATAATTAACTATTCTAACATAACGCTTCCTAGTGAAGGAAAAAAATCAGTAATGTAATTGCAATCCCTATGATTTTTGTATACAACTAAGAATTACAAGAAAGAAGCAATAGAAATTATTATTTTATAACTGTGAGTTCAAACGATACCCAGACCCATATGTAAAATATAATAAAATAACACAAAAATAACTTCTTCTTTTTTTTTTGAAAACCACTTTCTTAATTCTTACTGACCAGCCCGAAATAAATAATAATAAAGGAAAAAAAAGAGAATTTAAATGAAGCAGTGCAGAGTGTTAGTAAATATGCGACAGACCATTGTGTATTTACTGAGTGGCACTCTGTGTGCACGCAGAAAAATAAAGCTGCTCTTTCCCAACTTATATTATTATTTTTAATATATTATATATAAATGGTGGGTGAATATTGAAAGCATAGGCCCATAATATTTAATGTTGATATATATATATACGAATAGTATAGTAATAAGTAAATAACTCATACATGTATCAGTATCACCTATGCTTCTTGTTCTAGGTGATATATATAAATACCTGTACTCACAATAAATTTCCCACCTACACTTTACCTACCTAAGTTACGGTCCAATTTTTATTTTACTTTTTGTAATATGTTATGTCTATTTCACCTAAATCATAGTATTGTAAGCCTAATTAATCGAAATATGTGCCGAGGGAAAGCATGTCTAAGGAAGTGAAATGGGTTATTTCTATATTAAACTATGAGCATAATGTGTTGAAGGGAATATCTCAGAGATTTCGGACACATATTTTTAGAAGGAATGTCGAAAGTTCGAATCTCATTAGGCTCATGAAAATGGGATGGAGAATTATTTAACAAAACATATGACTAAGGGATGAATTAAAATACAAACATAGTTAATAGTACAAACATTAAAACGAGTCCTAATCATTAGATGAAATTAATCATTGATCATGATGAAACATACAAAATGAACAAATAACATACTGATTATAGTCAACAGGGGCAAGATGGTAACTCACTTGGGATTCTGTCATCACTTGGGATTCTGTCAATCGTCTCCTAAAATCATGGGAGCATTGATTAAACAATACCAGTTCATATTATGAGTATGACCACGATGAAAACGATCGGCTGACCCGATTGTTCTGGGCTGATGGCTTGTCTAGAATGAACTATGCAAAATGGGGCGACAGTATTTCATTCGACTCCACCTACGACACAAACAGGTAAACAATCAAACCATTTTTAATAATGTTGACAATCCTGACTGAATTATATTTTAAAAGACCTAGTATTTTTTTACGACGATGAAACCCTGCAACAGAAATCCAATTGCATAATTGTTGATGACATATAATCGCTTTACGATGTTCTGTTCATGTTGTGTTGACACAATGACACATTTTATTATAAGTTGTTGACACATGTGTTCACTGTCCTGAGCCATGTATACATTAAGACTGAGAACTATAACATTGGTGATGACAAATACTCAATGGTGTTATGCCTGATTATTGGAGTTGACAAGTCTGATGGTGGGTCGGATGGTACACCAGACGACTCTGATGACTGCGATGACGAAGGCAGTGATGATGACACAAGTGGTGGTGGAGATTTGCAGAACGAGGAAGCATGAGACCGAGGGTACATGGGGGACGAAGAAATCTAGATTAAGATAATATGTAACAATTTCAATTAATCTATTTGTACTTGGAACTAAATCAATGGAATAGTTTTTTTGGATGTTTGTGTCATTCAAAAACATACTTTCATTATGCTTATACATATCATAGAAGATGAAATATGACTGATGACACATTTCAAAACACTGATGACAAAAATAGAAATTGGGAACAGTTAACAAATTATACCGATGACACATACACGAGTCCGATAGAAAAATGTCATGTGTGTTAAACTAACACCTATTATCCTTTAAAAATGTGTCACTTGCATTCTAAACCAACAATTTGTGGTACAAAACTACTGGAGTGCACTACTGAATATGAGCAAGAAACTGAAATTATAAGATGAGATATGCAATTAAACTGCAAACATTCATGTGTATTATGAAAACAAAAAAACACCGTGGATTGCCTGGAACCCAGTCAAAAAATGTAGGTAAATAATAAGAACCAGAAACTAAAATTCATTTAACACCAAAATAGTCGTTCAAGATGTAGACCACAATTAACCAATTGCAAGAATGAAACATTACTAACTAATGACAATTCACAACTACCAGACAACAATCATATCCAAAACACTACCTCCAATACATATGAGACATGATTCTTGATACCAATGACACATGGTCTTTTGTTTTGTTATAGCTGAAACATTACAAACACATTCAACAACTAAACTGATGAAAGATTACCGACGTTAATTTACTATAAGTACCCACCCGTAATTCTTGATTGGAATATATTTCCTTTCAATCATAGGAGTGTAGCCGATTAAGGATTAATTGATTTCTTAAATTTTGAAATTGGCTAAATTTGCGTAATAATTATCTCCTCCAGCTCAATCACAAAATAGAAATTACAACACTACCCTGCCAACAACTTGTAATGACACTTAAATCATCGACTCCATACGATAATTACATTGCCCTGCCACTCTTTCCAACCGCAAATCTGAGACATCCAATTCGAAATCGTGTGGTGGGAAATGAGTTCTGACATTTGTATGCCAACATCCTATTTGTATTCTAGTGCGACCCTATGACTAATCCCTTTTTATAATGCGCTCTTTGTTCGAGTAACATGTAATGGTTTTTATAAGCATAATATTCAAAAAAAATTGAGTCTTTATTTAATTGAGGTTGTTTATATTTTTCCATCTTAATCGTTAAGATATTTTAGAATATTAGCATTTATTTCTCTTCCACTTATGTTAAGTAAAGAATCATTAATAAAGATTTACAAACATTTTCATCTCCTTGTGGAATCAAAGCAGATCGATTTTGGGTCTCTCTTTTTTTCCCACAAAACCATAACTTTCATTATAAATTCATAGCCTATCCTTATTAATGGCTACCGATTCATCTTCACTTTTACCAAACCCTTACGAAATCTTAAAACCTTTTGTAATTGTTTTCCTTTCACATATCACAAATCTCTCCCCTATAAAATATTTAACATGAAAGCTTCAAACCAAAGCTACGCTCGAAGCCTTTGATTTGGTCAAATACCCAGATGGATCTCATCTTCACGGATGAAACACATCGTTTTAGCATACCCCTTCGTCCGTGAAAAAGTATGACTTCAGGTTTCATTTGTTTCCACCAATAACAAGTTTGCTGATGTCTTGACAAAACTCTTACTTCCACCTCACTTTGGCAGTCTAATCTATAGATAATTATATTTCTTTTTTCCAATAAGCACACCACTTCTTCACAATAGTTATATATGACTATTTTTGTATGAGTACTAATTTGATTGGTAAAATCTAACAATATTTATCTCTGTTATCAGTTAATTATAAATATATTTATTATTTGTGATGAGCCCTCCTCTTTTCTCAAGATAGTATAATTACTTTTCTTTTATTATAGATAACTTAAAATAGAAATACTGCTAACTTTTGAAATTAAAAGCAACTATTTTATACTTCAGCTTGAGATTATAAACACTTTTTTAACCAACTGTCAATGGTTAGGGAATTACTAATTTCTTGGTATCAGCACCAAGGTTTGAGTCTAGTTAATTCTCAAAAAAAAAACTATTATTATATATAGTTTTTTTTAACTTAAATCGAAAAGGTGATGTATTGTATTTTTCCAAAAAAATTGTTTTATTTTAATTACATAGGACTCATGTCACTCCAAGCATATGTATACAACTACTTACAAATAAAAATTGTTTTATTTTAATTACATAGGACTCATGTCACTCCAGGCATGTATACAACTACTTACAAATATTACACTTTTAAGTGTTGGAATATTTCTTATCTTCACATTGGGCAGTCGAATCATCGTCTTATTGCGGAGGAGTACAAAACAAGATGGATGAGCCCCTCAGTCACTGGTCGACTCACTGATCCCATGAACAAGCAAACTCATTTAAATGTTCTTACTATTCTCCATTTTCTTGAACAGAGCGCTCAACTCACAAGAACTGTTTATGATATTTCAAAGAAAGAAAAAATGAACCCAAAATCAAAACTTGATACCATTGCCAACTGATTGGCTACACCCCCAACGTGGATGATGATGATAAGGGGGCAAATACAAGGGACAAAAAGATTCAAACCTTCGCGTATCGAGATCAGAACACACGCCGTAATCCCTTGGCTACGCCCCAAGAATAGTGCACCCCCAAGATAAAGAACGAAGAAAAACCCGTTCGAACCCGCTCGAACCCTTCTGTTCTAGACAAATACAACTATCGTTATATATTATATTTGTAATTTCTGATCGAAGGTCTTCATTAGGCAACCTATCTTCTAATTTTCTTTCCTATTTATTTTGTGGTTTCCATGTCAAGATTATCACTGTCTTTCAAATATTTTTAGTTTCCTATGTAGTTTAGGTATATTTCCGGGCAATCTAATTATTTATTTCAACACAAATATTGTAACATTTTATAAGAAACTCATGAATAATTACTTCATTGTGATAAAAAATGAGGGGCCACAAACATATAATAAGAGCTTCGGACAAATAATTAATTATTATATTTGTGGAATTCAAGTGAGTGTGTTAATGTTGTTCGAACATTTATGGAGAAACGTGAACATCAAAATGCTACTGGTGAACTGATCGTACAAGTGAACATAGTTTCATAGCCTTCACATATATACTTGAATTAATATGTTTCTCTATGACAAGACAAAAATTAATTCGTGAAAACTCAATCATGCAAGCAACTTCAAACCAAAACAAATGTTGTCTCCTATGCGACAATATCTTATAATTAAATGAATGAAAAACTAACAATAATTACAATGAAATGAAATTTGCAAACTTATCTCTCTCAACTTAATATATGATATCGCTGAAATGAATATAGATGAAATCAAAGAACAAGTTCGTTAAAATATGAAATAGATCCAATTCAATTACTTGCCGACGAATATATAGCAATGCTTGAATTCAGAAGAAAAACTCTGCAAGATACCTAGGGAAAATCTTATTACGCTTTTCAGAATTTTGAAAAAAAATCCCATTTGCATGCGCATTCGATGGTGGGAAATAAGAATTCGAAATTACAATTTTTAAAATTTTGATCAAATTCTCATTTGATGATGGGGAACGAAGAATTTGAAATCAAAGTCTTCGTTGAATTGGGAGCGGAGCGGAGGACTCCGACTAACAGAGGCGCAAAAAGCGGTGCTCAATTTGATAACGCAGAGAGCGACGATCTTAACGGAATATATTTACTAATCATTTATAAATATAATATTAACTGCTTATATTTGGGCAATTCATTAAAATATAAAGTTTCATCTTTCAATTTCCTCAAATAAGGAGCTCATCTGAGGCCATCACGGTTTCTCTTGAACTTCTTTATCCAATTTCTTCGATTGTTCTGTATTATGTAATTAGTTAACCTCTTTCTCTTGACTTGGGAAAAATTGATTCGTTTATAATGCAATTTCCCTTTGCTAATAAAAAAACTCATTAAAATATGTACGGCAAATCATTTGTCGATTCACCACAGATGGAGTTGGCCTATTTGGAGCCATTTTTTGTCCCCGGTCGGTTTTCAATGTGCTCTTCCCAAAACAGTCATAAACCTATTTTCGATTTGGTCTCGCCTAAATCCATATCGGAAAAATGCTTCACATTTGAATTCTCTCCGCAACTTGACCCTTTGGATCTCACAAGAAATGAGCTTGTCTTCAACAAGAAAATCACTTCTCCTCAACTGGTCATTATCAAAATCAACTCTCAAGTTGACGATCTCCGTGATCCTGTTTTCTCCTCGAGAGCTTTTGCTAGTTTTCTTAGTAATATAATCCATTGTTGAGTGAAAAAAAAAATTACCCAAATATTTTTCACTTAATAACCGATAAAAAATCTTGCACTGACACCAATATTTATAGGTAATAATTATAAGGCAATTACTTAACTGTAGTGTGGGTCCACTCATTTCTGCCGATAGCTCCAGATTTATGGGCCTTTAAGCCACTCATGAGAATCCAATAAAATCTTTCTCTATTTTATTTTGTATAGATATACATTTTTTTGTCTTCTTCCTAAAGTTCATATAAATATAATTCATGTTTCTAATTTTGGGTCCGAGGTTTTATTGTATTGGCGATATCACAATCCTAGGAGAAATTGAAAAGTCTATGAATAGGTAATGTGATATATATGGGTGAATTTGGCCCACGTATCATTAATTGGAGGTTTCATAACTATAATTGAAAAGTCTATGAAGGTAATGTGATATATTAATATCTATTTTTTTTGTAAATATACATGACCAGATGTAATGAGTTATATATATTCCAAATTGAGTATTTTGTTTATTCAAGTTACACTATACTGACCTAGAATTGGACTTGAGAATCTAAAATGATAAATAAATATATTTTGATTAGAAAGAGTGATGTAGTAAAACAAAATTAAAGGTGATTTGATACAGAGTTTAATTTGATCTGAACTTTTAATTGTAAACAAAGGATTTAAGCATTTGAATTGATTTCTCGTTGATCCAATAATGTATACATATATAAGTTTACATAAACCACTAAAAGAAATAAATTAAATTAAAAACTAATTTACATTTTACGGAAGGAACATATTTGGAAAGAAATCATGGTTGATTTCTCGCTTCCGTCAGTACTCCTGCTCAAGTTGGAGCATGTAGGTTAGTAATGCCCAGCCTGCGAAGGAGTTCATGAAATCGATCTCGCCCAATGCCCTTAGTAAAAGTATTTGCGTGCTTGTACTTGCTAGGGACTGGTCGGGGATGAAGAACACATGCCTTAAGTTGTTGACGCGCAAAGTGACAATCGATCTCGATGTGCTTAATTGGTGCACTCATGGAAGACTGAATTAGAAGCGATTTGAATGGCGGCATGATTATCACAAAACAACGGCACAATGTCAGTTTGAGAAGCTTGTTATGTTCACATGTGAGTTCAAAATCTCACATCGAAATATCACACAATATAAGAAGTGTTTATATACATTAGACCCTAAACCCACTAGGCTAGTTTTTTGGGTTAAAGGTGGGCTCTAATGTGTGTATGAGCTTTATTTGGATGCTCATAAAAAGGTAAGGCCCAAATATCCCGAACAGAGCTTGAATAGTTGCCGGAGCCAAACTATTTCACGGCTCGTGACAGCCATTTCCCTGTACTCAGCCTCAGCTGATCAAGAACATAAGACGACAGTTTGTTTCTTGAATTACGTCCTACCTTCACTGAAAATCAGCTTGTTTAATAAATTACAAAATCTGTAAAAATACTATTCATAGCTCGTTAAGTGCATAGAACGACTAGTTCAAATCTAACTACTTATATATTCTTTTATTAACATAATAATTAATATGCATGGTGAAGACAAAATGTGCAGTGAGTTCTTAGAATATGCAAGAACCTCGTAAGGATGACTGATTACATGTTCTGACTTGTGATCGTAAATGATATATATCAACTTAATCAATACCAATATATATATATATATATTAATTGCAAGCTCCTCTATGAATATATATCATCATGATGATCTGCTATAATTTACAATTATTATTATTGCTCCATTTTCAGGTTTCCAATACAATAGTTAATGTCTATATATAGTAAATACTTGATGGCTTTATGATGATGACATGATCCAACAGACAGAGATCGGATGTGCAAGAGATGCGTGATTCTAATTATTAGAGAGGACGACGAATTTAAGGCTAGTTATTGATCAACATTAATTACAACGTTGAGATATTGGAAAAGTCCACCTTAACTTTTTGTATAATTCATCACTCTTAAATAATAAGAAATGTCAATTCACCTTTAATTAAATACACCAAATGTGTCCTCGAGGGGACACCACAACAATTTTAGCCTCACACTATTTATGGGGAGGTTTGAGTTTCGGACCCCGTTCAATGAGAGTTTGTACAAAAAAATATTTTAAAAATTCTTTTGTAATTTTCCCTACAAAAATACACCAAAGGTTGTGACAGATGGCAAAAAAAATTTGTGTAATAAGCACGAGTTCTTTAATAATTTCAATTTTTATTGATATTCTTTTAATTTATTATATATATAGGAGATATCAGGTACAAACCAATAAAAAGATCAAAACGTCAAGTGTAGAATATTAGTGCAATGTTGTAGAACATGCTGAACATGTGCAAAATTGAAGCCATGTAGAACATGTAATGCAATGTTGTAGAACATGATGGACTTTGCCACGTATCGCACGTTGAGACAACGTGCGTCTCAGATCTGACGGTTCTATATGAGCTTTGACGTTTTACATGAGTTTGTAGCCGAATGTATCCCTATATATATGTGAGTGTGTGATACTTAATTAATTTACTGCACTGTATTCATAATTATAAATATATATTTTCAAATATATTGGATTAATTTGGATTTTTTTTTTATTATTTTGCATGTTCAAATTATCTGAAGTGATGATTGACCTTGTAACTCGGTTTGTCCCTAAATTTAGAGTTTCAGAGTCTCACCCGATTAGCGAGGTACGCGGCTACGATTCCGCGTGTGCGCGGCCTATGTAAGCTTGCCGACGACGAAAAGCTCGCGGTGGTCTGCGATTTGGGGTGGTGTTGTTTTGGTTGAAACTCTCTTGATTTTGTGACGATTTTTGGGTGGAACTAGAATTTTGGTTTTTTGGTTCAAAGTCTTTGGAATTGGCGATGGTAAGGATGGAATGGTATTATTTTGATATCACCTGCAAGGGGAGACATGTCCGGGAGGGGTCAATGGAGGTTGGGCAGAGAAAATCCAACAATTAGCTTGTTGCGGGATCGAGGGCAGATAGATCCAAGATGGGCTCATCGGAGGTAGGGTAGGAAAATTCTGGCGATTTGATTGTTGCGACTTTGGTTGGTTGATGGCTCAGTACTGGGATGGATCCAGAATTCTCTAGTTTCAGATGGCATATTTATGCGAGCATATCGAACTTGTGGGTCTTGATTTTCTTAAGCATTAATACGTCCTCATGGTGTCCCTTTGTCTATTTGGGGGTCCAGATGACACATGGATCTTGTTTTGGGAAGAGGATTAGAGAGGATCGTTTTATTTTGCATGTTTATTTGGGGTGGTGTACTAGGGGATTGTTCTAAGTGTTTTG
>JAYMTP010007766.1:0-10679 GCA_036897365.1 Geranium brycei | reverse complement strand
GAGAGATCGGCTCGTAGAGCATTTTCCCTTGGACCAAAGATTGTTGGGCATTCAAGCCGTCGAGGAGTTAGTAATAAGATCCCGAGAGGGTTAGCTAACTCCAACACGTTGCCTTCACCAAGTTCGTTAGACGATGACAGTATTTGAACATAGGCCAGATGAAATGCATGTTATTATCGATGTCTCTTTTGATTTCTTGATAGTCTTGATCATGATGTTAGTTCCTTAGGGTCTCGAATCCTTGACTTCTGACCAACCATCTACCATCCACTCCACATTTACGTTATTACATTAGTTGTAGTGTAGTTGTAGTTGTGTGCTTAGTATAGTTTATAAATCTCTCCTTCTTTGTGTAATTTACATTTTAGAGTCGTGTTGGGAAAGAAAGCGCAAAATATCCAATTATGAAACCCACAGTTTGGTCCCCGAGAGTTCGACCTGGTAAAGCCAGAAACTTATAAATGTACTTGATTAATAGACGACCGTGTTTTGATGCGCGTTAGTCAGGGAAGAGACGTGTGTATAGAGGCTTAGCCCGACGCGTCAATTCCCATACATCATCCAACACCCATGGTTGTAGGAGTTTAGCCTACAATCATGGTCAAGCTACAAAACATAAACCAAATCATAGCTAACATGTTCAACATAAAAGGTAAAAGATAAGAAACCCTAAACCCAATGGTGAATATGCTCCCAACTTGAGGTGGATGGTGGTTGATGATGACCCTATCTTCTTCCTCAACTTCCTTTCTTCAAAACCTCCAAGATTCTAAAGATTTTGGTCTTCAAAGTCTTCAAGAAGGCTAAGTAAGGGGAAGAGGAGAATAGAAAAATGGTGGCTGCTAGAGATGGAATAAAGTTGGTGAAAATGTGTGTGTGGATCCCTAGGTTAGGGATCCCTTTTATAGTTGTTGGTCAGAGGAATGTCACGATCGTGCCTCCATAATTTGGGACTACTTCGAGTTGTCCTTGCTGAGGTCAACGTCATGGTCGTCTCTCTGGCTGGTCACGATTGTCTTCTTTATAGTTTTGTCACGATTGTGACTCTCTCCGCGTCCCGATCGTCTTGCCTTCGTGCCTGGAATCGTGCCTTGCCACGGGTTATCTCGAAAAAGATATTCATTTCATACGATCGTGACACTCCTTGTCACAATCTTGACTCGCCTGTAGTGCCTTGTCTTGATCGTGGCTTGGCTTCAAATTTGAATTCTCTCCTGTTGCTTCGACCGCAAGTCTCGTCATTCTTGCCCCGTTTTGGACTCCATTTTGCCCTCTTCTTCGCACCTACAACCAAAACCCAAAAACACATAATCTGAACTAATAGGGCTCTTTACAACCAATACGAGTGAGATAAACGCGTTAAATGTGGGATTTAGCGGGATTAAACGGAGACCGATTGACCTCACATCAACGATCAATTATTTGTTGTATCAATTCACTATGAATATGTTTCATTAAGGGTCACCGTTTCTAACATAGTTCAATTTGATATAAAATTATCATATTACCCATGTATTAAAAAAATTGTAATTAAAAATATATATAATTTTAATTTTTTTTATAAAATAAATAATAAAAAACTGATTTGAATATTATTCTTTTTAAATAATTCAAATAAAAAACAAATTTTAACAACATTTTTTATTTTTAATATATATGTTAAAAAACATAATATTAAAATGATTTTTTTATGATTCATTCCATAATTGTTTTTGAAAAAATTTTAAAAAAATAACAATTTTAGTTTTTTTAAAATTTGAATATAAGAGTATTTTCAACCCATAATAAAATTTGAAAGTCAAACAATAATTTTTCATATGTTTCAACAATATTTGAGTAAAACGGTACCAAAAATAAGTTTCTTGATAATTGAACGTAGTAAGTTGAAAAAGTGACATAATTAACTGTAGTGAAATGAAAATTTTCTCTTAAAATTTTCTAAAGTATGTTGTGTGAGTCTACTAAAATTAACTTGTACGAACTTTTTTCTATTGATTTATTCAAAAGTTCAAACATAAATTTATTATCAAATTACATCGAGTTTATTTGAAGTTAACTTTTTCAGTCGAGTCCGAATTTGCAAGGTTAATCTTTTTCACTTGTTTGATTGAAAGTTAAGATCCAACCAAATATAAAGTTTGGAGCTAAATACGGTAACTTTGAACTAAATTCACCCTAGATTTAGTCTTTGAAATTGTAAAAATGAGTTAAAATAGCTATAGTCAACGGCCAACGGTCAGTCAATCTTAAATAATAAATTAGCATATGACATAAAAGTGAATAAAAATTTAAATAATGGATGTCTCAGTCCAAAAATTATTGCCCATACTGTGAGCATAACTATAATAATCTTAAACTAGTATTTGCGTCACATAATACATATTCCATCATTCGTATAGTTGGTCTTGTCTCAAATATAAATCTCAGACACTAAATTGCTAATTTTCTCAAATTTACCACCTAAAATAATTGATAATCATGATGGCAATCATAGTTTAGTTTGAATTATTAATCTCTCGAGGCTTGACCTGTGCGAGTTCCAAAGTCAAGAATACGCACTAGTTCAAATCAGACACCAAAAATATAAAAATAATAGTTAAATACAAGTGGCACATATGATTGAAATTAAATAATTAATCAATTACTAAAATAGAAAACAAAATTTTCGAAAAAAATTAGAAAACAAATGCAACAACAAGTGAAGTGACTAGTGAGCGGTTCGTACATGTGCTGTGCCTTCCCATTATCGCCTGTAATTGCGTACACACTTAGATTAATGCAACTCTCTCTGAATTAAGTATTAACCACCCAGAATTGACTGTAACCCAGAAAGTCTGGAGCGACAAGGGTGACTTTATCACACCCCCGCACTTATATATATCAGACGCAACCAGAGATCGATTCAAATTTAGGACACAGAACACAATTCTTGAATTATTTTTCCTCTTCCTTTTCGTGGGTCTGTCTGAAGAAGGAGAAGATCGATGCCTTGTGTTTACATATCCACTAACCTCAACCTCGACGGGGTCGACGTCGACCCCGTCTTCTCGGAAGCCACCACAGCCGTCGCCAACATCATCGGAAAACCCGAAAACGTACGCTATTCTTTAATCTACCCCTCTCTCTTCTTCTTCTTTTTTTCAAATTTAATTCATTTGCAGATAATTATTGAAGAGTTGTTTTGGGTTTTAAGTTTTTTTTTGGAGTTCGTCAAATGTCTGATGGAGGGCTCTCCAAAATATTGAATTTATTTTCTTTATGTGGATTGACGTGTTTTCTTTTGTCTTAAGCTAGCTCCAATACCTAAAATTATATTTCTAAGATATTTGTTAATTGTTTAATGAATACTGTTCTTGTCATGTTTAGGCAAGCTTTACCATGATATTAATAGGGAATGTTTTTTATGCAATGTGTTTATGTTATAGACTTGCATTCCTCAATATGTTTGTAATGTGTTTTAGATGATTACTGATCTAAGAGGCTCTACTTGATTAGTGATCAGGAGTTCCAACAGATTAACTTAAAATAAGTTTCTATTCATTTATTCTTAAAATTAATTATACATCAAATATCAATTAAATAACTCTACGTGATTGTACAAAGAATCAAGTAGGACATGGTTTCAGAAAATGAGGTACAATTTAAGGAAAGCATTCAAACAAAGTTTTAATTTACATAAAAAAATATGAAGAAAAGTGGTGTATTACAATTTTGTTCTAGATGTAATATACAGTTTTCTTCTTAAAATAACCAAGTGTTATTTTCAATATTTTATTTTTTCCCCGTTGACTAATATTCACCAACATGCTTTCACGTGCAGTCTATACAAATTATTATAACTATTTTATAATTTATGAAATTATATATTATTAACAATCTACACATTGGACCCCAGCTCCAGTATAATCAAATAATCTTATAGACTCTTATAAATTATGGGTTTGGTGTTATCTTACTTTATTATATGGAGTATATTCGAACCCAAATTTTGATAGAACTTGTTTATAAAAAAACAATCTACCAACAAATTCATTATAATATAATTAAATAACTTAATTTTTGTGTAATAAAACATATAATTTTTGTTAAGCAATACATGGATGAAATAGAAGCATGGTTTGAAGTTAGGCAAGCTTACAGTTTTGTTTGTGGTACATGCATATAAATACACATGAAAATTGGATGGCCTATAATGAATTTTGGTCCACCATATAATGCCATGAAGTGGATATGGTACATTGCACTGTCATAAGTTGAATTATTGAGTTAATGGTCCAAGAAAGTCCCACTACCTTGTTTAGTACATGCCACCATCTACACAATTTACAAACAAATGACAAGAAAAACAAAAAAATCAAATAAAAGTCCTCCAACTTCTCCAATACAAATTTAGTTTATAGGGGTTGAAAATGAACATGTTACCCTAATTTAAATCCATGCTTTTAGAGTAAAATATAAAATATAATAAAATTTTATTACTATTTAATTTTTACTCTTGTTCGTTCAAATAAGTGATTTACTTAAATTTGAATATTACGTATTCATTTTAACTAATTAGGTCGTCATAATATTCATACCCATCATTGTCCTTCCAAAAGCATCATGGTATAGTGTAAGTTTGTATGGGGCAGTGTCCTTTTGGATTTGATGGTTTAGTGCACAACTATATCATGTTTGCAATTTGGACATCTCATGCGATACAGAGACATGTGAACTTTAAAACATAATGGCAGTGTTTTCACTTTCTATACAATATCTTCATTTTGATTTTGGACACACAATTTTAAGAATATTTTAAAGAAAAAAAATTATTTCTCTATGTTGGACCATTTCAAAAAGGAATATTCAAAATATAAATCATGTCATCAATTCATAAATGTTCTGAAATATTTTCAGCTATGTATAATTTTTAATTTTAAAATAAATAAAAAATTAAGTTAAATATCCACTTAGTAAATAGTAAATATTCATAGCTTGTCACCATTTAACATGCATTTGATAATGTGATTTTGGTGATTAAGTATGTTTAAAATTTAAATTGGTTTGCAGTTTGTGATGGTGATATTAAAAGGATCGGTGGCAATATCATTTGGTGGGAACAAAGAGCCAGCTGCATATGCAGAAGTAGTGGCAATGGGTGGAATTAGTAGAGAAGTCAAGAGAAATCTTATTGTCACACTTGGTTCAATCTTGCATACCCGACTCTCCATTCCGACAACCCGTTTTTTCCTTAAAGTTTATGACACCACCCTCGTACCTATCCCCTCCAAACTATGAATGCCATTTTCTGGCAAGATATAACCAAGAACTAGTCGAAAAAAGTGAATAAATTTTCCACCGATGAAAGTAGAAGGCAAATAATTTTTATTGTCCTTCAATTTCTACTTTTTAGCATTTTTTCCTTGTGAGCTTATTTGTGTAAGGCTACATGTTGAGGGATGTTAATGATTAATGAAAAATATGCATGCTAAGATGTTTAGTATATTGCTACACCGAGAAAGAGATGGTACATGAACTAAAATAAAAGCAATAACAAAAATACAATATAACTTATGTGGTTAAATGATGATGTGCCTACTACGATCATACATAGAGGAGATAAATTCTTATCATGATAAAACGAATTACATAATCATTAAGTGAATTATGCTATGTACATAAGTAATATATACTACTACATCTCGCTTTGATAAGTAACGGGGAAATATGAAATTCTAATTCAATAGACGATCAATATTAAGTTTGAATCTTATCACTAAAATTCGAACATCAAATTAATACCGTGTAAGTGCACACGATAGTCACAAGTAATATCAATAATACCGAGTCGAATCCACATAGACCGATAAAAATTGATTCAGTTCAATTTGTGTTGTCGATGTATTGAAATTGCACAATCTGTAAGATTATGGGTGAGAGAGTAAATATCAAACTTAAACAACAAACGAACACTATGAAGGAAGGAAAAAACATTACAGTTATAGAGAAAATCATATGTGTTGGGTCTATTTTGGTTTAATGAACTACAAAATACAAACTGAAAAATGATGCAATCAAATGTTATTCTATGTCTAAGATTACGCCAACTCCACTTTTCGGTATTGGATCCACCCTAGACTCGAGATGCATAATACCACTCTCATACTAGAACACACCCTGAGTCTGCAAGAGGCATGTCAATTACAGGATGAGGCTTCTGAAGAGTTGAACCCCTGAACAACGATGCGTCAATCACCCACGAGCAATCTCAGACACGACATCGCAACTCACACAATCATATGACACATCAAATATCATACAATCAAATTATAACTAGCAATTCAAACATAAACGCATCACATTTAGTCAATAAATCAATAATTCATTATTTTCAAAGTATTCGACCTAGCACCCATGATTATGAGAATTTTGTATATAAGCATGGTGCTATAGTCCATAAATATCAAGTACAGTACGAAGTAAAAGAGATAAGAGAAACGATGAAATCCTAGACCTCGAAGGGTTGAAGATCATGCAGTTAAATCTCTCCCTAAAACGCGTATTGCTATTGCTCTTTCGACCTTTGTGTCCTAGATTGCCTTCAACGGTCTTGAATCTCCTCTCGAAGCCTTCAAAACTATATCAGGAACCTCAAGCAGTCACCCTCTGTCCATTCTCCTAATAGTCGATCTTCAAAATATATTAAAATCATATTTTAAGCTGAATTCAGACATGTCACGGCCTCAACAAAATATGTCACAACCGTAACACCCAAGCTGTGACATGTGATAGGGTGTTCTTTAGGTCAGTCCCGTGTGACCATGGAGGCGGTGACATGCCCCAAACGTGAGAGGGGCTAACTTTTATAGTTTTGAGTATGGTTGAAGAAGATTAGATTAATTTGGGCTTTGAAATGGGCTTCGGCTAGATTATTCAAGAATACTTTTGGGCCTATAATTGGGCCGGACAAGACGGTAAGTAAAGCAATAGTTTTGGGGTGGCGATAGGTGGTGGATGGGATTGCAGCCCAAAATACAGATTAGGGGCATTTCGTGTCTGCTCCTATAAACGGGTGGATAGGAAGCAAGCAAGACGAGAGTAAGGGTTGTTACCATTTCCAGCACAAAGTCTCCGAGAAAGTGAAAATGCCTTGCCTGAACCTCTCCACCAACGTGAATCTCGACGGCGTCGACACCTCCTCCATCCTCTCCGAGGCCACCTCCACCGTCGCCAATCTCATCGGCAAGCCCGAGAACGTAACCTCTCGCTCTCTCCCTTTCGCTACATACATGTAAACGCATTATACATTGGAACATCCATTTACTTGATCAATATACCAATATATCTATGTATCGCTCTTTATCAACTCTTGGATCTGTGAGCTTTGGACCTTTTTGTACTGTTTTGTTGAGATATTTCTGTGATTGACCTCTATAGTGTGTCACTGAGGGAACACGAACTCGGAAATTTTCATTCAGGCGAATAATCTGGATTTTAACTGACTATATGATTGATGCTAGTTACTTGTAGGATGTAATTTCTGTGTTGATTTGGAAGTAATTACGTTGAAGTTTTTGCTACTTCTTTTGGGGAATACATGCTGTTTCTAGGTAACAGAAGATCATGCTAGATCCAGTTTGGTGTGTGTTTCTAAATTAGTAGGAATTGACTCTTTGCGGCCGTTAAGGTCCGAAATTACGAGTGTATGACTTTGCCATGGTATATTGGTATACTATGGGTTCAGGTGGATAGTATGATTAGTATCTAGTGTGCTCGATCTTGACGGTGAAATTGGATCTGTTATTTGTGTCTAGATGTGCATTGTTGATCATTCACATTGTAATGTTTGCTATGAAGATTTATGGACCTGGCTAGTAGGTTTATGCACTTTTTATACGCATCGTGTTTTTGCTTATGTGAAAAATGAAAGGGGTTGCTGGCTGTTCCTCTCCATGTTCAGAGAAAAAAAATTCTCTGAATTAGTTGTTGACTTGGTTTAGTTGGATCTAGTTGGTATTCATGGTCATAAACTCATCGTAGTGATTTTATTATCAGTGGGTGTGTGAGTACACAAAAATGATAAGAATAAACTAAGAAAGATATGCAAGTAGACTTTATGAAACAATAGGTACTCTGAGGGCATCTTGCTTGCAGCAATCAAAGTTTTTTTTTTCAATTTTAATGGTCCAAAATTGAACTCGTTTAGATTTTAGAATATGCTGTATTTATACGTGGATTCACTAATAGCGTTGATGACATATAAAGTTTAGTTTTGCTGGCTGTGTGATTGGAAGTTGTTTCTCCTACAGATTGCACTGATCAGAATATTTGTAACATTTTAGTATTATGCGTGCCTGTAACTAATAAAAATGCTTATCGTATACTGTTATACCTTAAAAAAGCAGATTGTATGATTCCTAATGAATCATACTGTCGATATCTATTAGTTTGATGAATTGTTCTTTTTTTTACGTATGTATATTGCAGTGATTTTTCATTATTTAACCTGTCAACTGTGGCAATCATGTTTGGAATTAATGGATCAATGTATACACTATTCTGATGTATAGATGTTAATATGATTTTTGGGCTTTCCTGTCGTTGAATCTAAACAGAATGTTCTGTTGTTTGCTAAATATTTGACTAATTTGCATGTGCTGGCAGAATGTTCTGTTGTTTGCTAAATCTTTGAGTAATTTGGATGTGTTGGTCTGCAGTATGTTATGATTGTGTTGAAGGGGTCGATACCCATTTCATTTGGTGGAACTGAACAACCGGCTGCCTATGGAGAATTGGTGTCCATTGGTGGACTTAACCCTGATGTGAACAAGAAACTGAGTGCTGCTATTGCCAGTATTCTCGAGACCAAGCTATCTGTGCCCAAAGGAAGATTCTTCCTCAAATTCTATGATACCAAGGCAAGCAATCCTTAACTTCTTAGTCATATTATAACGAGGCGTGATTGCTATGCACTTTTTTCATCTCATTGCATCGTTCGTGCTTGTTTAGGCCAATCAGAGTCAAGATTATGCACAGTGTTTGCATGCTTTACACCAGCACAATTAAATGTAAATAGATCTTTACTGTTTGAAACTGTGAGCTAAGATTTTTAATCCACTTTATGTTTCTATATTTGTATATGCATATAAGAGTCTTGTCATCGGGTTTGCTTCCATTTCAAAGGTGCTAATGCTTCGTCTGTCATTGCAGGGCTCCAACTTTGGATGGAATGGCTCTACTTTCTAAACGGTGTCAGGCTGCATTATGCTGAATTTGGGGGCAGCGCCGTATCTGTCTAGTGATTAGGGTTAATAATTACTTCGGAAGACATTGTGCCTTGTTCCCTAATCTCTGTGATGGTATGTTTAAGTACTAGGTACAAACTATGTCACCTGATGTCTTCTATGTGAGTCTTAATTCTGGGAACCTTTGAATTCTTAAGGTCATGTTGGTGCATATATCCTGATTTCCCTCGAATTATGTGATGTTAGTTTGTCTATTGTTTCACCTCCATGCTCTATGCTTGAAAGTGCAAACTGGACAGTATAAGAACTTCCAAGTCCATGCAACACAATCACTCAAAGGTATTCAGTTTCTCTGCTGTTTCTCAATTATTTGCATAGACCTGTTTGTTTTGTGCAATAAACTTCACAGCTGTTATATGTTATGCTTCTTAATTGATGTCTGCGCATATTGAAAGCTGGTGGGTGATAGATAAGCTTCTTATGAGCTCAAAAGTAGTGCTGGTTTATAATATATTATCAGCCTTGCCGTGTCTTGTAACAAGGCTTTGTTATTGTTGTGCCTCATGGGTTGAAAATTTTGAACTGTAAATATGTTAAACGATCGAAATTAGTCTTAACAATAATTTAGTCTCAACCATGAGTATGAGCAGTTGTGACGGTTTAAGTTGGTCAGATGGTTTTATGTAATTTTTTAAAAATAATTTATACAAATTGATATATTTATATTTCTGTAAGTACATATATATTTTAAAAATTATATTACTCTATTTAAGCATACAACCCTTCAAGAGGGATCGAACTCAACCATACAAATTCGATAAATTGTGAGTTAACCTTTGGGTTTTAAAAATCGGAAATCATCAAACCGACTTCGAGAAGGGGCTTTGGGACATAACACTTTTTTATTTAACACTGACTTGAATAAAATAGTACAATGAGGTATGGAAACTTAAAGTGAGCATTTGAAATTTGAAAATTCATGTACCAATAGAAGAAAGAAGCTGCCTATCCTGTGCGTAGTCCCTACACCATCTTATATATTTTGAATGCTTTGGTTGTGTTGTGGGCAGTGTTTTAATGCAGAATCTGTTTTATGCAGTGGCAATGGGCCTCAACAGATCTCAAACCGACACTTTTCAAATATATAAAATAAAAAGAAAGGAAAATAAAATAAAAGCCTGTCTAACCACTGACCGACAGATTAAATGATACCATACAAAACAATAAACAAAAATCCGAAAAAGAAGCAAACAAAACAACCACAAACAAACAGCACTCAAAACCACATAACGGAGGCGGCAGCAACAACAACTGTAGCAAACAACCCCACGTGAACCCTCCCGCCCCCCGACGTGCTCTTCTCCGCCTCCGCAGCCGGCGCGTCCGCCGGCGACCCCTCCGGCGTTTCCGTCGGCGGTGCCGGCGGCGACGCCGCCAGTGGGGACGGCGCTTCCA
>JAYMTP010007765.1:0-10682 GCA_036897365.1 Geranium brycei | reverse complement strand
GCCGGCTGGCGCTCAGCGACCTCCCCGGGCAGGCGTACGCGCGCGAGTGGGACGCGATCATGATCGACGCGCCGAGGGGGTACTTCCCCGAGGCCCCGGGGAGGATGGCGGCGATATTCACGGCGGCGGCGATGGCTCGCGGGAGGAGGGGCGCGGGGGTGACGCGCGTGTTCCTGCACGACGTGGACAGGAAGGTGGAGAGGATGTATGCGGAGGAGTTCCTGTGCGCCAAGTACAGGGTCAGGGAGGTCGAGAGGCTCTGGCATTTCCACATCCCGCCGGAGGCCAATGCCACGGCTACGGCGTCCTTTTGCTGACGGCAACGGGGGAGGCCACGTTGGTTTGTGTTTTCTCCCTTCTTTGCGTTTGGTTGTTTTTACTTTGTTTTGCGTTTTTATGGTTACGGTTGCAAGTTGATTGTGTTGTGTATAATAGGGTTTCTGTGGAGTAATCAGTAATGTGTTAACTAGAGGATTTGTTGGGGTATGTTTTCTTATTTCATTGATGGGTCCTCTTAATTAACAACCGGATCAAAACATTAGTTAGATACAGAGGCTTGATCCTGGGCGAACTGTTTATTTCCGTGTAAACTCTTGGGAGCGCGACACATGATGCACCCTGACGCCACACATAATAGGCGGGTGTGTTGACATGGTGCAAACATGGCAGACTCAAAAAAAAAAGTTCTTTCAAATTCTCATAAAATCACTCTCTAAACATGGTTCACTTATAGAGTAAAGAAAATTAAATAAATTTTGTGGCGGATCCAGAAATTATTTGAAGGAGGAGAAAATTTATTTATGCATAATTTTTATATAGTTATTTTTGGGCACGTGGTATTAGTTGAATTCTACTCCATACCAATAACCAATATCATAATCTGAGGAGTTCCAATAAAGTGAGTTTAAAAGGGGCCAAGCATCAGAAAAACCACAACTAAACTGTTATACAAAATTTGTAGGATTTGATCCATGACCTCAAAATTGGGAGAAACCCATGTCTTTACTACTCTTATAACTTATGGGTGATGGGCCATCCCAAGTGCAGCAGCAAGAGAGAACTGTGTCTAATGGGCTATGACAAGAATGAGAGCCCATTTAAGTGAAATTTAACAAAGGGTAGGCCCAGAAAAAAGTAATTGTTGACAGTGGGATTTGAACCCACGCCCTTTCGGACCAGAACCTTAATCTGGCGCCTTAGACCAACTCGGCCATATCAACCCATGTTCATGTGAAGATTAATGAGTTATTTTTGATAAAATATGAAGAACATTGAACTACAAAATGAGAAAGAGAAATCATGTTCAGCAGAAAATACGGAGAAATCAGATATTTACAGAAAAGTACATGATGCAATACTTTAATGTGTGTGAACTCTGGAACATAAATATAACTCAAACAATCATTCTTGCAGACAAGGGAAATTAGCTATGTGAAAATCAGGCCAAGAATGAAAATATAACTCTTATACATCATCTGATCTAACTTGGCCTAAACAAAGGTGACACTCTTCTTTGAACAATCTCTTGAATCCGTTCAGAGGACAGGATAGATGATTCGCCGTCAAAGTTAGCATCTTCCATCTGCCGTTGCAACTGTTGGAACAAAAGGACAATAATGTGTGAGAATAAGGGCATTGGAGAAGCATCTTTTAAGTTTTAAAGCTAAAATATTGCTATGAGCTTAAGAACATGTAACAAGTACGTCTTGTAGACGGTAATGTTTCAAGATTATGAAGATAAACAGATTTCAGCTGGGTGTAGTTGATTGGAAGGGACAATAAATGCACTCTCGGGAAGTCAGTAGTTGAACAATTCCTCACAAAATAAAACCCATATTTTCCAGCCGTCTAGATTAAAGGGTGCATGCATTAGTATTAAACTAAAAACTTACATAATAGTTTATGGGTATTTTTATGTTTTTGAATGATAAAAGCCAAATAAATAGTGAATTTCCATATTGCCAACGACAAAATATTGACTTGAGTATGCTACCCTATATCTAAGTCATGAGTTCATGTCTTGATGCCCAAATTTTTAGCTGTGCGCTTAAAATAACGAACCGTGTACCTTCTCAAGAATTGCAGACTGGTCATCAACATCAAATTTGCGCATGTGAGTCAGCATCTCTAGTTGCTACAGAGGAATTGACATTTTAAATTTTAGTATCCAGGTAAAACCAGATCCATACCACAAGTTAGAAAAACAGCTACCTGTTCGGTTAGTGTTTGTTGACTTTGCATCCTTTCAGCAAATTCTTCAGGTTCTAGCTCAGCTTCATCACATGCTGTTTCTTCTCTGTCATTTTATGGTTCAAAACATTTCCCAGAACATTAGGAACTAGTCTGTCTCGTGTGTCATTGTAGATAATGAAGAATAAATAACCTACCTAAATAAATAAATAAAACCTTGTATACTTATGAAAGAAACAAGGATAAATAGTGGCACAAAATATGTAATTTTACAGTAAACAAGAAATAAAGGATCCAAATTGAAATCAATGAGGATATTCGAGGTACAAAATTCAGAAAGAAGTGGTGAACATCAGAATCAAGATGCTACAAGCGTACAAGTTACAATACCTTGTAGGGACAACTTCAGTTTGTTGGTGATTAACAGATAACATGGTCATGCCATGTACCTTACTTTTTTATTTATCAAACATGATAAAATGCATGCCAGAATAAATATCTGAGAGAGAGAGAGCTTACTTTGCAACAAATTTATAAAAATTAATCATCAATTCCCGATCATTCTCATAAACCATATTCACTTTCCCCAGGGATGATATACCAAACCTTGGATCTGTGAGGAAAATTGTTATTCTATCAGCAACAAATCATTATAGTAACTTAATACTTCATTATGTTATGAACTAAAGGATGGTAACTGTTCATCTGAATGATACAGAAAATATGAATCATAGGCGAGATATACAGTTCTAAAATCATCAAAAGGAACTACATTTTGATATGCAGAGAATGAAATTCATCATAGTAACTAAATACTTCACGGATTTCGTGTTATGAATTAAAGGGTGGTAACTGTTCATCTGATTGATACAAAAAATATGAATTATAGGTGAGATATACAGTTCTAAAATCATTAACAGGAACTACATTTTGACAAGCGTAGACTGAAAGCCGACATTTACAATGACATTTCAAGTAAAATAGTCACAACGAACAGTTTTCCAATGAAAATTTGTCATATTAAATATTGATATGATCCCGGGTTTGGATCAAGTTATGGGCAGATTTAGATAGATAGTTAGCTCGATTAACGAGAGAGCTCTAATCTTGATTTGGCATTCCTTCGAGAGAACACCAATCTCTAGTAACCTTTTAGTTTCATTTTAATTCATTCATATCTTTATTGAATGCATCTCATGTATTTATAGCTGAGATTACCAAACTAAGCCAACGGATTAAGATTACCATCCTAATCTCCTAACTACAATTCAAATTCCCAAATCTAATCCTAATCTACTAACAACTAATTCAAATCCAAATGTTCAAATATAATCAAATAAAAACAATTGTCTAATCCTTCCTTTTCTAAATTGGAATCTGTTGGGATCCTAACAATATTATCGACGAAAAATGGTATAACTCCATGCTTTAATCCAAACCCTCTACAGTAAGATACACATCTAGTGCAAACAATTCAAATCCATAAATTAAATGTTAATAGCTAATAATCAATGTGTGTTGAGATCGTTAAAGAGAGATCTAATCAACTGCATAGTACAGATGCATTTAGAGAAAATTGTGTTACTGAAATGAACTGCATGAACTCTGCTAGTGAGACACAAAATAAAAATTGTACGGTAGACATTCAGTTCAAGAAGGTTTTAGGTCTGCACCGGAGGATGCAAAGAGGTATTTGGTCAATTTGGAACTTGTCACAGCACATGAGCACATCAATGTTCAACTACATTTTGAATGCTGGTCATTTCTCATTAACTCAATCACCAGTTAAGCTTCACCATTTATAAACAAGCCCAAGTCACATGCTGTTTAAAAAAATTAGCATAAATTATCCCTGAAATGCAGTAACAATCTTACCAACCCCCATCTCCAAAAATATTTCCTCCTGAATGGCAGTGGTTATTGCAACAGCTTCCTGAAAAGGTATAAAGTTGTGTTAGAAAATCAAATGAACATATACATGTGGCAAACAACAAACCACTATCATTAGACAAAATTACAAATTTGGCATTTAGAATATGATTCAATCGAAGAATGCTTTCCTTACAGCCACAAAAGGAAAATAAAGGCACTGGGCTAAACAATGGCCAAATGGTGGATTGCAGGTTGACATGCCCATTGGGGAAGTGATATAATTCACATTAATAGTGTTGCATTGTCCAATCTAAAGTCAATCACCTCTATAAGAAAATAAGCCTATAACATTTAAGAAGCATGCTAACAATTGTTATCAACCAAAAATATTGACTTCAGTGTACAAAAGAACAGAATCCAGAAATCACAGAAAGCCATATGGTTAGATTAGAAGCAAAATGAAGAAATTTAATTTATTTTCCTGTTTCCCCTCAATTAAATTATAAGCACTGAGGACTGAATCTAGACACTCAGTAAGGGGCACAGAAATGCAACCAAATTAAACCCATTTAACAAGAAAAGGCAAATATCTTTAAATCCACCTCCTCCCAACCACATCCATTAAGGAAAAAAGGAAACCCTTTCACAAGTAAAACCAATACCCAGAAGCTTGAGAAATTGTAATACAAACCGAATTAATAACCAAATGTAAGGGAGGAAACACAGAAGAATAAGGGAGATGAAACCAGTAACCTCTTTATCATCCTTCACACCGTCGGCAATTCTTTTCTTCACATCTTCACAGAATGAAACAAAATCAGATTAACCAGAAACTGAAGAAAAACAATCCACAGAGAAGAAGAAAGTACCAGGCTGAGATACGAGAAAGTTGAACCGTTGAAAGAGATGAAGGACCTGCTCTCGAGAGAGCATCCCAGAAGTCTGTAACTGAGAACTACCCACCGATGAGCTCGACATTGCTCAACGATTCAACCCAACACAGCTAAAACTTCTGGGACTCAGAGATAAATAGCCCTTCTGGGCGCTGAGGCCATAAAGAGGACAACCAGACCCTTTAAAAAAGAACACAAATTAACAAAAATAAAATAACCCAGAAACGACTGGTCAAAAAGGACAATAAAATTCTCCATTTATATTTTCTCGAGAAAAGTAACAAGACAAAAAAAATTACATAACCCTAAAAACTAGTAAAGTCACCATTTTATCATGACCCTAACCCTAAAAATCCTCATCCATCTTGAAGACGTGCTTGTCGCCGCCGTCGGCGTTGAGGCTGTTCATCACCGAAGCTTTCTGGTACTCTCCGACCCTCTTCTCGAAGAAATTGGTCTTCCCCTGAAGCGAGATCAGCTCCATCCAGTCAAAAGGGTTCTGGACATTATAGACCTTCCCATACCCCAACTCCCCCAGCAGCCGATCGGCGACGAACTCGATGTACTCGCTCATCAGATCCCCGTTCATCCCCACCAACGCGCACGGCAGCGCGTCGCACACAAACTCCCTCTCAATCTCCACCGCGTCCCTGACTATGGACCTGACCCTCTCCTCGCTGAGCTTGTTCTTCAAAATCGAGTACAGCAAGCACGCGAAATCGCAGTGAAGACCCTCGTCTCGCGAGATTAACTCGTTCGAGAAGGTGAGCCCAGGCATCAACCCGCGCTTCTTGAGCCAAAATATCGCGCAGAAGCTTCCGGAGAAGAAGATTCCCTCGACGCACGCGAACGCTACGATCCGCTCGGCGAAGGTCTCGGAGCCGTCGATCCACTTCAAGGCCCAATCGGCTTTTTTCTTGACGCAGGGGATGGTGTCGATGGCGCGGAAGAGACGGCTCTTCTCGGCGGAGTCCTTGATGTAGGTTTCTAAAAGGAGGCTGTACATCTCGGAGTGGATGTTCTCGATGGCGATCTGGAAGCCGTAGAAGGCGCGGGCCTCGGAGACCTGGACCTCGGTCATGAACCTGCCGGCGAGGTTCTCGAGGACGATGCCGTCGGAGGCGGCGAAGAAGGCGAGGACGTGGGTCACGAAGTGGCGCTCGCCGTCGGTGAGGGACTCCCAGTGCCGGAGGTCCTGGGACAGGTCCACCTCCTCGGCGGTCCAGAAGGACGCCTCCGCCTTCTTGTACATCTCCCAGATCCGCGGGTACTGGATCGGGAACATGCAGAACCGCTCCGGGTTCGCCGCCAGGAGGGGCTCCTCGGGGAGGGAAGGCATGCCTCTGATGGTCTGTTTGGCAGGTGAGAAAGTGGTGGGATTTTGATTTTGGTGGAGGGCTTGGGTTGAATCGAAATGGGAGGGTTTTGGGGGTCATTTATAAGGGGATGAGATTGAGGATTGAGGAGCGAGCGGGGGATTTTGAAATTTTGAGAAGTTTGCGAGGGAATGATGAATCAGTGATATGGTGAAAGGGTATTTTCGGTAATATGGTTACGTGGCGGGATCTGGGAGGAGACACCACTATCGAGGAAATGAGTGGTGCTGGGTGCGGTGATTGTGGTGGTGGATATGATTTTACGAAAATGGGTCTCTGTGTTTTGGAGTGTAGCGTGAGGATTGATAGGAAAGGTTTGGGGAGGAGAGGCGGGTTTTAGCGCGAAAGTTGTAATTACTAATGAGACACGTGGAAATTTCTGGTCCGTTAATTCTTTTTAGCATTTAAAGCTTGACGGCTACATGAATGTGCGTGCGAAGGAAGAGATGTTTAGGGTTGCGCACACTCTCACACGTGTCCGTGCTACGCTGTGGCTGTTGGGGCACACATTATGCTTGTGTTTTTGTGCTAAATCTGAGCCCAGTGAATTATTTTAATGGGCCTATGGCCCAATACAATAATTTGTTGGCTGAGCTGATTGTGTCTAGATTTTTCATGTATGATGAATCTGCAATACACATTTCCTAGTTCTGTAAGAAACCAAAAACACGTACAGAATCTGTAGCGAGCCTGTTCAAGAAAAGACAACTACAAGAGAATGAAACATTAAATGTTTGTAACTGTACAAGTATGGATTTGCACAATATTTTCAGGCAAAAGTGATGACGTCATCTCCATATCCACAGCTTCATTCAATGTCGTCTTCTGCTACCATCCATGGCAATTGAGGCCCCTGATAAATTTCCATGAAACCAAACGGAAACTAATAAGCGCAACTTCCCTACTCAAAGATTGGTACTACAAGGAAAAATAATGATCACTTGAGGGTTTATTTACTGCTAAAAGCCTAGAACCACTGTTAAGTTAAACTTATGCCCCTCGAGTTGGTCAGTTCGTTCATGCCAGACCATACTGCATACAAGTAGGTCAACTGTTTCAGATTGAATATGCTTGTTTGAATTTTACCTTCCCTTGACGTATGATTTTCGCATCACTGCCAGTCATGTCGACTACAGTGGATGGATCAGCCACTCTTATGCCGGCATCAACAATAAAATCAAGACCCTATATGAAGAATTATCCAAGAGACAATTTGAGAAGAAATTATATTACATAATAGCATGTATGAAAAGGAAAAACCAAATATGGAAGTCTACATAATAGCCAATAAGAACTGAGGTCGACATGCAGATACAAACCAGTCATAAGAATATTAACATTGTTGCAAGCCTATAAATTAACATTTTTTTTATATAACAAGAAAGGATTGTTATTTTATATCAGTGGAATCAAAAAATTGCCCCTTTGAGCTTCTTTAGATTGAAAGATAAATCGTATTGAAATTAACCCTCACCTATTGTTTCAATCAGAGGTGAATATATATCATAAACCAAAGACTTGGTGTCTTACATTATAAACAAGACCAGCCTTCATGGAAGAGACTCATACCTCTGGTCCATAAGTATCAGCTATTTCAACTGGATCTAGCATCCATTGATTTTCTTTTGGTGACCTGACACTGGCACAAAGAGCACATATTCATTAGGATATCATATAGAAGTCATTATATATCATAAAAACACAAACAGCGGTTACTATAATTTGAACTGTTCAGACATCAACAAGAAAAAGTGGAAATCAATTGTATCTTAAAGCTATGTGCTTCAAGAACAAAAATAGAGTACAAGATGCATTCAGGTTTCCACGTGCGTTACCATTCCACAGAAAATATGGTAAGTATATCAAGCCAACCTAGTGCATATTAATGGTGCATCCATCCCCTGAAGTACTGCTTGACATATGGGATCAGCAGGCAACCGGACACCCACACTTCTCCTTGATGCATATTTTGCAGATGAAGTCCCATACTTCGTACACTGTTTGGGTAGTTCTTTGCTTGCGGTTAAGATGAAGGTATACTGTCACAGAAACACTACATTATATATGAAATCTCAGCATGGCAAACTTCAAGCAATCTACCATCCCCTGAGGCATCCAAGATTTTCGCAATTCAAGTTCATTGCATCATAAATATTATAACAAGGCTCATGGACAGGGATAAGGCCAGTGTTTAGAAGGTTCAAACCAGATGATGTTTGAAGTGTTGATGGTTATTAATTTGAAGATTCATGTTCTGGAAGTTGCCTCTACTCTTCAGAAAATAAGTCAGCAGATGAGTGATTTTTATAATTGAAAAAGCATAATTCTAATATTTGGTGTGATCATATAAACCATTCATGTGAACATTGCAAATGGTGGTTCCCACTGCAACTCTTTTCCATAATCTCTACAATGACTAGCTAGGAAGCAACTAATGGGTACCCAAGATTTTCATTTAGCAACAACAGTATGATCAATGAACATCCTTACCGGCCCAGGCAGGCACTGCTTTACAGCGCGAAATATATTTGGATGGCCCTGTCCGTCACCACGAGGGAAACCCATTGTATATGTGTCTATGTCCCGGAAAGAGCGGCACAAGATACTCAAGGGCTGCATAAGTGATATGAATGTGTCAAAACATAACTGACAAGGGTAAGTGGAAAACAGAGACTGAACACCCAAGTTGCAGTAGGAATTCCAAATGCTGTGAGTGTGCATCATACTCGACACAAACAATGAAATGATTATATAGACATAATACATCAAGCAGTTTCCCCTAAACCTATAAAAAGCAATGGCTAAAGGAGAAAGGTTCTTGCCTTGAAGGATTCTATGTCTTTGATTCTGCAACAAAAGAAAAAAATGCAAAGCGAGTGTCACCGACATTGTGAACAATGAATTATAGTCTATGATGTACTTAATAGTCGAGGTATTTGAAGTTGGTTAAACAAAAAACATCTACCTGCGAAGACGTTCAATCGATGACTGATTCCTCACATCACAGACTATAGCATACCTAATAACAAAGAATATTCAATCATCAAACATGAAGACTAAACTATAAGCATGGTAAGAATAGTAGCAAACAAACTCATAAATAGGCAGTGAAGAATATCACACTTATAGATGAACTAAAAGCACTTATACATTGTCAAATGCAAGGATTGCAATATTAACCTTACTTCAGTACATTCAGGTCAGTAGCACCAGCTATCATCTTTAGGATGTAAGAAATGGTCTAAATGCATGCAGAAGTGTTTTCGAAACTCTAAGAGAATGACATTTGACTAATAGGACTTTCCCCATAACTAATTATGTGTACAAACAAGTGATCAAACCAATACAGGTGAAATAGAATCAAATATGATAAATTATATAATCCAAAACGGTCATAACTGCAGAGATAAATAGTCAGCAATTCACCAATGGTCATAAACTACTCTTTTTAAGATAGATGCCGCAAAGTACATAGAGGAATAGGAGAAGCATACACGGTATCTGTAGGAATTACCCCCACAGCTCCCTCCTTCAAAAGCTCAATCACTCGGTCCAATTTCCAAGAGTCAGCTCCTGTTGGATCAACTTCTACATAGAGCAAGTCATCCTCCTGGTAATTTCATACCCATCATATAAGTACAACAATCATTCAAGTGTCCTGTTTCATCGAGTTTGAAATTTTGCTTTCTTGATTATGGTGGACCACACAATATACAGTGGGAATGAACTGAAAAGTATGAGTACTTCCATAAATACCATAATAATTTGAAGAATAAAAGGTGAATGTTGGTTTTTGACACATTAAAGAGCTCTACAAAATGTTTTTTCTTCGGAAACAGAAAAGGAGAAAGAAACATTGACATTTACACAAATTCTAAGATTATGTCACATTTAACTCTCCTTGTTACAGATTAGCAATGCATCTATCAGCGGTATCAATGCAAAAAGAGATTCAGTCAAAATAAATGCAAGAGACGAGGTCAAGTAAGAAATGCTTTTGACAAAAAACAGATGAACTTCAATTGATAAAGGCCAAGTCAAATTCAAGGAAAACTTTTAACATTATACCAGGAAACGAGTATAATTATAATAAACAGCAGCATACAAGAAGTTCCTTATAAATCAGATTCTAGCAATCACTTTGCTGTACATTTCAACCCTGCAAGTTAGCAATGAATTTCTGGCTGTAGGGAAAATCCTCCTCGACAATCTACATTCTTCTCTTAAGGCTCTCACCAACAATCCTTTGCCCCAAGGTTTAAAATTGCGGAAATGAGCCTTGAGGCGTTTTTCGTTAGCAATGCGAGGCGTAAGCCTTGAGGCGCAGTGAGGCGTAAGCCTCAATAATAAG
>JAYMTP010007764.1:0-10683 GCA_036897365.1 Geranium brycei | reverse complement strand
ATAATAATAATAATAATAATAATAATAATAATAATAATAATAATAATAATAATAATAATAATAATAATAATAATAATCATAATAATAATCATAATCACAATCATATATACAATCACAATCATAATCACAATCATATATACAATCACAATCACAATCACAATCACAATCACAATATAATAAGGGCATTACTTACACGATAAAGTGGTGAATCAGTGACACTATAAAGCACAATAGTTATCTCAGGGACAGAGAGAGTACTTGTCCACACAATAACTTTCATATCATCGGTAGACGGTGGTCTTTCAAGAGTAGGCTTTTTTTCCTCTTTAAGCACCATTGCCTTTTTTTTCGACAAGTGTAATTGCAACCATGGCTTTAATCTACTAATTATGATATTGCAACTAGTGCCTCCCAGCTTAACATCAATCTCAGCTCTGACAGGTGAGGTTGGCTGAAAAGCAAAAACAAACGATTCTAAGTCACATTGGGACCCAGAACTCATAGAGGCTGTTCTTAAGCAAAGTAGTAAAAATGATTAGGAAAAAGAAAACCAGAATCCCTGTAAGAGAGGAGTTAAGAAGGAAGAGGGGCCGGATCAAGGGATCATTGTTCAGCTATGACTTTCTTTTAATTGTCATATAGGGAATAAAGATCATTAATCAGCTAAAAAGCACAGTTCCAGGTCCAAGGTACTAACTCCAGCAATCTTTACTAGAAGAAACAATTATTTTCATCACTAGTAAAACAGTTATGAAAGCATTATACCATTATCAAGAAATTAAATATGCAAGGAAGACATATCATTGTATCCATTCATCTTTGCATGTTTGAGCATATGCACATGAATAAAGAGCATAATTAAAACAAGGGATAATCTCATATGGGTACACCTGCAACTATGCGTTTTTCAGATACGTCACCTATTCTTTTTTGTTATAATTTCGCAGGTCCCCTAAAATGTTTTTTTTCTTGCCGTTATTAAACAAAATGGATCTGTTTCGGGCTCCCATCGGCACTCGTCGCTTCCTTTCTCTATCTCTCGTTTTCTTCTGCCACTTACTCTAGGGACAGATTAGGTCTCTGCTTCCTGCAACCCCCTTCCCAATTTCACATTACTCAAAACAACATAGATTTCTTCTCCTCAAATCCGGACATGAAATTTGAGGTCTTCTCTTCATTTCTGGACCAAGGCTTTTGATTGAGGTTGGCATGATATAGGTTTAATGGGGGTATTCTTTGATATTATGTTTTTGTTTTGTTTTGGTGTTCTTTATGATTTTCACATTGTTAATTGATTACTGTGGTGGGAATATCATCTAGTGCCTTATTCAAACATCTTCTATTGTTTGGGAAGCTTGATATTGTGGAAGTAAAGGTACATTATCGGTACGATGATGATTATTTGTTGATTTGGGTGTTTATGTATGTACATAGGGATCGAGCATTTTGTAAGGAGAAGTTGCAAAGATTCGGGTGCTAAAGTGAATTGATGTGCTGAAACAAAATTGTTTGTTGGTTTGAATAAATTCTCTCAATGACATCATTCGAAAATTTAAATGACAATGAGGGGTATTTTGGTCACTTTGAAATTTAAAAAATAAAAATAAAATGAGAAAAAAAAAAAACTAACAGAGTTGATAACGGCGAGAAAAAAACATTTTAAGTGACCTGCAAAATTATTAAAACTATTAGGTGACTCATCTGAGAAACGCATAGTTGCAATATGGGATTATCCCTTAAAAATGAAATTGTTCAAACGTTCAAGGGTTTTGACATAGTTCACTAACACATACCATAATGCTTTTAGCATTGATTCCCAATAGCCCAAAACCTAACTGTAGTAGTTCATGTGCATAAGAAATGGCATCAACTTCACAAAACAGTGAATTTCTCTAACTTTGAGTTGCATCAGACATACCTCTAATGAAATGTACAAAATTGAGACGACATCAACCTTCAGTATTTCCAACATAGAAGTTCCGGCCTCTCTAACAAGCTGATACATGATAGAAAATTCAGGTCATGAAGAAGCAAAAGTTGCATGATGAATGTTAAAGCTACTACACCAAAACAACAAAACAATTACTGTCAACAGCTATAAACGTACATGAATCTCACTGAACTCCAGTTGAAAATCAAGGCGGGTACTCTCCCCCACATCTTCAATGGACTTCGATTTGGTGGTCCTCAATTGTATGCCCGTGATGTTATTTTCAACAACAAGATTATGCTCTAGATGAATTAACCTAATATCCACTTTTGGTAAATTTAAGCAAACCTAGAAAGAAAAGCAGAACTTTCTGTAAGTTGATGGTTGAAACATTGGCAATATAGGTTGTGCCATCAGGATTCCTAACCAATAAAAATAACAAAAAGAAACTATTGCTATTACATAATAAAATCACTGATAACAGTAGAGATCATTTAAGATGAGGAAATTTTAACAATAGAAGAGATATGATTAACTGTTTACACATTTACATTGACTGCATAGGTAAATCTTTGCCTTCTACTAATTACATATTCCAGAAGAGATCTTCCCTAAAACCTCTTTGACTAAAAACTAAATAACATCTTGAAACAGATAAGAACTTAACCAAACCAAACTTATTTCAGCTGTTTGGTACAATTTTTCTCACTGTCTTGTTCTGCCAGGTTAAAACTGAAGAAATAACTCTAATTGAAGTGATTCACCCCTGGGAGGAGGGATATGGACATTGAACTAGCCTTTATTTATACAATTTTTAATCGTAAATGAAACATGGGTTGAGTAGCTATGAATAGGTAATCTGTTTTGGCTCTTGGATTGGCTTTTCTTCATTTTTGTTTTGAACAAGCTTTTTTGGCTCTGGTTTTGTTAGGTTAGCTTTGATTTTTTTATCAGAAATAAAACTTTTATAAGAAGAGAAATTAGGGGAGGGAATTCCCCCAACGGGAGTACAAGAACTGAAACCAAAGAAAACTAGCAGGAAAGTGGTTTTGCAAGCCACGTTTCAAAAGATACAGCATTTGTGAGCTGGTCGAAAGAGTTGACTTGAGAATAGGTTCTTGCATCAGAAATAAGATGTGGGTTTAAAGTCTGGAACGAGGCGTATTGAACGAGGTTTTTGGTTTTACTCCTCTTTTTAATAAAACTTTCTCTATTTGTTGATAAAAAAGCTATGAAAAGGTACAAATACAGTACTGAGTACACACAAACACACACTAAGATAATATCATCTCATAATTATTTTCCCATCCCAAACCAGTATATCTTCAAATCCCAACATATTCAAGTCTATCTTGGAAAATGTTCAAAACATCTCCATAAAGGTGGTGCTGCACTGCATCCAACACATAATGTATAGTTTGATTAGTGCTACAAAGCACATCCCTTGACAGTGTATCTAATCTGGTTCTAGTAAGACTAAGGTCATATGCCTAAGCCAATGATGAACCATGATGAAGGACCAATATAACCAATCCCAACAAGCTGATATTAAACATTAGTTTGATAGGGTAAATTGATGGGAAAGAGAATAAATGGGAAAGGAAGGATGAAAGACTCCAACCTAGTGGGAAGGATAATTTCTTCCACCCCACCGTTAGGTAGATAAAGATGGAAGGGAATTGTTAAATGGTAAATCCCTTCATCCATCCTCTATGCATCTGTGCACTTAGGAAGGATGCAATTCCGTAGACTTGGACATAGGAATGATTAGTGAATACAAAGTTTCATCAATCCTCCTAGCCAAACTGTTTGTGTAATCTACCGAAACTCATACCAAGCAGATTATAAGGGTTTGTTGAGGTATGTTAGAATAGTTAAGTATAATTAGAGTTAGAATTTAGCTTAGTTTCTTAAGTCTAGTCGGTTTCCTATTATTCTCTATATAAAGGAATTAACTATTGTAATTGAGTCAAAGTTATTCATAATAATACTAATATATTTTGGAATTCAACATGGTATCAGAGTTTGGTTCTGTCTTGGACGTGACCTCCATATGCCATCGGGTCTAAAAGCCCATGGATCATGTCATCTATTTCGGGTCTAAAAAAACCCATGGATCGGAGGGCGTCCATTATGTACCTGTCCCCCGCTCGTCTGTTTCCACGAGCATTCCAACCTGGATTGCACGTGCGTGGGGGTGTTGGAATCTCACATTTGAAAGATGTGAGTCTTTTCACCAGCTTATATAACAATCTGGGCCTCCACCTAACAAGTTTAACCTTTTAGTTGTGGAGCCCGCCCGATATGTACAACCCAGTTTTACATGGTATCAGAGCGGGTCGATTTGGGCCTATGTGTGGGATCTCCGTGCCTGCGACCCCTGTGGACTCCGGCCCATATGCAGAAGTCCAGACAAGGCTACACGTGAAAGGGAGTGTTGAAATAAAAGCCACATGCGTACACAAGCGTGAAAGAGAAATAAGCTCCACGCATACATGAGCATGAGAGAGAAGTTAATTGAATCTCACATTGAAAGAATATGAAATCAAAGGGTTGTATATAAAGGGAAGAGTCAAACCCAACTAATAAGCTTGGACTTTTAGCTGTGGAGTCCGACCCGATATGTACAACCCAGTTTTACAACGGTCTACAAATATATGTCAGAATGATTGTTGAATCATATGATTTCTAATTTTTTATAAATTGAGTTATATAATTTGAAAGACATCTACAACTATATTAAGGCAAACTAAAAACTTCCGCTGAATAACATCAACAAAAGAACTACAAGGATTAGCAAGTATCAAATTTTATATTGACGTTCACTAACCTTTTCTGGAAACCTTGGTGCAAGCATTGTAAGTGCTGCATGCTTTGCTTGTTTTTTCTGCGGACTCTTAGAATCCACATGATCAATAGTAGAAGCTACATTTCTATTTGTGCTAGAAGAGGCATCTGAGGAACTCTTTTTCTTCGGCAACAACTCCTCATTCAATTCCGCGAAAATCTCTCCAATGATAATATCCACATTCCTGATGATCATACCTAATTCCCTACATCCACAATAAGCAAATTTGAAAACTATTAGTTGATAAATTATTTGTTGTCACAATAACAATAGCAATTTAAAAATATGCATAAGTTATTTCTTCTTTTTTTAGCAAAGCATGTTGTGTATCCTCTGCACGGAAGAAACCCAACGAAATCTGATCTAATCAACAAGTTATGGTATGCTAAAATAGTTGAGTAACATCCATACTGACAAGTTAAAGAAGAAGAATGAACTACCTATCTTGACCAAATTCACAAGAAACTGTAAATTCTTCACAGCTAAAAAGACGAGGCGACCTTTCCATCATGGCAACTGATGCCTGACTTGGAGACTTCAATTTTCCATGGTTGAAGTTCGACAATCGATCACTACTAACATGTGATTCACCCTTGTGAACAGTAATTGGTATAATCTTTAGCTTGAACAACAAATCTGCCTTGGATCCACCAACTTTAGTTGTATCAATGCTTAGTTCCTTAACCTCAATAGTAAATTTGGGTGTCTGCAAATTTTCAAGAGAAAGTAAAAACAGTCAATGAAAACTTCTTGACCTAAACTAGGCAATAGTAAAATGAGCCAAATCCATGTGCAACAAACAATGAGAAATTACAATGTTCTGAATACATTCTGTCAAGTTGAAATGCCAACTTTAGAATCTTTCTTAATTGAATCAAAACCAGTTCAGTCTATTCCCAGTTAGCAGTAAAAATCTTCCACCGGTGTATATTTATAATCTGGAGAAACATATACAGTTGAGTAGTTTTAATGGGAAACCAAATCCCGGCAATCAATGAAATGGACTCTCAGTCACCTAAAATCAACAGTTCTCAACAAAGATTTTTTACAATTCCAAATTCACTTCATATCAAAAGCAGTAAAAATTTCAAAAGAAAAAAAAAATATATAATGTTAAAGCCCGATCCACTTAAGGTATAGGTGAAGGCCCCAAGATGTTCACCAAGTGATCACTAAATCCACATTTATTCAACACGTCATATTTCAACACTCCCCTTTGCGTGCACCAAAAATATATGAACAAGGAGGAAACACAAACAGGTCACATGCCCAAAACTAACTCTGATACTATATTGAACCCCAATCTACCTAAAAGCTTCTCAAGCTAATAGGTGGAGGTCCCAATATATTTATCAAGCGGGTACTAAATCCACATTCTTTCAGTGTGGCACACTTCAACTAACCATTGAAGTACGAATAGCATCAACTTTAAGAAATACACTCAAATCTTGAAATAAGATCCGAACTAAGCATACAATTATAATAAAGTATGACTAGAAAAGCATGCAATTGAAATGAAAAAAAATTACTCAGTTGAGCATTTCTTACCTTGACAACAAAATTTTGCAGCGAAACTGACAAAAATCTTGCCATGTTAGCCACAACCATCAACTTGCCTTTGCCCTTGCCCTTGCCTGAAGAGCGGCTGGAAGAGTGGGGTTTACTAGTTTTAGCTTTCTGTGTGCTTTTAATTGGATGCCTTGTTACAACTTCTAAGTTACGTATTAGAACTTGCAACTTTGGATCTCTAGAGATAAATCCAATCCCAAGTCTGATTTCGCCAACAGATACCAATTCAACACCACCCTGTGGATTACCGAAGTCGTGAAATCTTCTATGAAACAAAATGCAAAACTGACTCTTATTCTACAATTGAGTGCACACATGGTCTTTTTAATATAATCAGGGATGAAGAGAAATGGCACTACAATAAATACTTTTCAGTCTTTCTGAATGATAACTTTTAGACAACAGAAATTGCTCAGAAATGATGGTGTGAAGTTAATGATAATATAAAACATTAGTCTTGTAAAAATGTGATAACCTTGTTGTGGTTCACCACAAATACATTCTCTAAGTCTTTGGAACATTGTTTACAACCTCTCTGAAGAGATTCACCAGATGATACCATTTCTCCATTCCATGTCAGTATATAACATATAAAAAAGTACAATCCAATAAAAAATCTTAAACAGGAAAACTCATAAGAAACACCAAACATGGGCAAAGGACAAGTAGACGATGGGAAAGATTCATTTATTCATTGGAATAATGACATATAACAAAAATAGTTAATCAATGTAATTGAATAGTGATGTTATCAATAAAAAGAGTTCTGCAAAAAGAGAAATGTTACTTCCATATGATCATTCTCGCATTAGTAACTCAGGTTATAGGTAACCAATAGAGACCTTCCCCTGTTTTTACAGACCATTAATTTGACAGAAGCAAATATTTGTGATACTACGCATCCCAAGGAACTAGAGAAAGAGAAAGCAAAACCTTTCGGAACTTCAACACAATATCTCTTAAACATCTCCATCCAGCAACTCGAAATCTAACTGATACTCCCACGGTCTTGATTAGAATAATAGATAGCAACTTTGAACCAAACCTGAATGTAGTGCATCAAGTAAATTAGCAATTAAAACAGAATGAAGTTTCCTAAAACATCAATAACTATGCTGGAGAAGAAAGATGCCAAAACTGATAATTAAATGATCTGCCCTGGACTTTGGATAAGTTATAAAGACTCTTCTCTACTAATTTTCAGACTTGTGGAATAGCCTTAATGTTGTTAGGGGTTGAGTGTCTATAGTACACTGTATACACAATGATCCCTGCTTTTTCCTCATAATAATTTCCTCTACTTTATCACTGTAAAGATGTGTATATTATTGGATTGTAAAGCTAGGCTGAAATTATGAAGAAAAAAAAATCAAGCTGCATCCTAATACTAGCAGTTCAAGTGGTAAAAATTAGAAGCAATTCAGAAATGTAAAATAACACGAGCCTTGTGTGAACCGTAAATAGGTGCTCAAAAATCCAAGTTGTCTCAGGCACCATCAATTGGGAGAAGCTAAAGGGGGATAGGGGTAGACTTATACTAACATAGAACGAAGTGATAAGAAGAAAAGATAGGATGGAGCTTGGGTTAAGGGAGCGGACGACATTAGATAAGATGGAGTAGAGCAGGAAAATACGAGTCGGGCATATTTAAAGGTCAAAACAAGAAGACTAGCAATGTATAGATTCAAAAACAGTGATATTAAGTTTTGCTATGACTGTAAATGGATGAGGATGAGAGCCATAGAGAGCCAAAAGCAACATTTTGTATGAAACTGAAAACATCTTCTGCACCCATGAGATCATAATTTAAGTGAAAATGGAAAGAAGGCAAGAGCATTGATATACAGATTGTTAGCAACACCCTTGGACTTCCAAAAACACTATAAGAAATACAAATTGTTTAAAACAAAAAACCCATCAAGGAAAACCAAGCAAATCATCAAATCCTTCAACTTCTCTGCCACTAACCATGCCTGTCACTTCAACATCCAGAACCGGGTTCAACATTAGGAGTAGCAAGCATTACAAAATTCAAAACATGCACAACCACCCAGCATCATCAATCATAATTGGCTCTGACCAATGCAGAATTTGATTGAAATTCAGGGAGCTTACCTGGTGAAGAACAACAAAATGATGGATAGGGGCACGAGTACTAGGCAGAGGAACTTCAGCGACGAGAGTGCCTGAAGCGGCGCCGGAAGTTCCATTTCTGGTGGCGAAAACGAGGACGAAGAGTGAGAGACCTGTCTCAGTCAAGCCATGGAAGGGAGAGAGAAGGAGGTCGAGAATCGGATTCGAGTGGGCACATAACTGGTTCATATCCAAACCCTAGAATTGGGCTAAAAATGTCTTCGCGATCAGCGGTTACGGTCCACGACGAAGCAGCCGAGAATGGGTCGTTGAAGCGTCGAGTTCGGAGATTGTTTGTGGATTGCTTGAAGCTCCGATCCGTAATGCCCTCTCTCTCTCTCTCTCTCACTTTGGATCAAATGTGAGGGTTGAGATAGAAAGTGACCGTTTTTTTCTCTGACAGGGGTAGAGGTATTAAATCCTGTGTGGTAGGGTACAGGGGAAGGTTCCGTGAGCGGTCCGTCTCCTCAAACGAACCTTTGTCAACGGCTGGTTCGTTTGGGCGGGAAAGGTTTGGTAATCAAAACAGAAAATACCACTTACGCCCCTAAACTATTTGTTATTTACATATGCACCCTTTTTAACCAAAAATTGGTTAAGTATTTTGTTACCTGTGCTGTGGTCCCAGAGCCAACTCAGGTAGAAGACTCGAGCGTGTGTGAAGGTTTTACTGATATATAAGGCTAGTGATTGATGTATTAGGTTTATCAATCTGAGTACTGGTAATTGTAGAACCTTACTTGTAACACCAATCTCTGATTAACAAATTGGGACGGTTTCTCGAGAAATCAAGTAATTCAACGTTTTGGGTGGTTGTGTGTATTTCAGGTTATTGGATTTTTTATTTAATATTCTGACAATAATTTTAGGATGAACAATTATCTCAATTTAATAGAATTTTCGGTTTGAACAGTGTTATGATTAATGTTTTCTAAAGTTTTGAAATTATTGTTTGAATCCTACAATTTATATTTGAATTTACATTTTGTCCCACATAATTTATGAAATTAAAGTTTATAAAATTATGTATTTACTCGTATTTTATTAAAATTATAGTTTTACCCAAAACTTACTATTCGGCTATATGACCATGTAGAAACAACTACGGTGAATACAAAGTGATATGTAAGATATGAATCAATAACAGAGGGCACAAAATATTGGCACTATGCCGAGATACAAAATTGTCGATACAAAAATTATACACAATGATACTTCAACAAAAAAACTACGTCCCAAAATAAAAATTACGAACATGAAACATTTTTAAGAATTTAATGTTGACACCGACGTTTCCTTCTTTGATACTCTCACCAGCGTTGAGATATGGTCTTTTCTCTTCCGTTTTGATTTCTCGATCACTTGTCTTCTATCTTATCTGAACCTGTTAAATATAATCAAACTACTCAATTGTTAAAACTCTAAATCTTAATAATGGTGTATTTCTATTTATATTAGAGTTAGTTTTGTCTTTGATTGGTTTTGTTTTCATACTTTTAAACTAACATCGTTTTAATAATGTGATTTTAGCTTCTTTTTTTTTTGATCGGCAAATTGTATCAAGATTTGGGCTCGACTATGCTATGATGAAGCAAGATAGCATCAAACTTGTGATTCTTAAGAGTTCTTAGGGTTATTGTATCAATAACCCTAAGACACACCCTTATATAGAAGGGGGCCCAATATGCCCACTTGACTCCCACCGGGAGAGAGAGGTTCAACAAAAGTTGAAAAAGAGATCCAACAGAAGTTGGAAACAAAGGCGAGATACCGCAGCATGACTTGAACCCAGGACCTTTGGCCCCAAGTTCAAATGTTTATCTCTTAAAAAACTAGTATTATATATATAGGGGCACACTTCATTACAAACTCCTCCAAAACGTCCAAACTCTCATCCGCCTATCCATTTTTTCGCGAGCGATGATTAAGCGACACGTGGCGGAGTGGTTCACTAACACCGTTAGTCACAAATAGACGGAGAGTTGAGGGCACGCTCGTCATTGCAATTGCGCATTTAAAGAGTGATCATTCAGCGATTCGCACTAAAAATAGGCGTATTTAATGCGGGATCGCGCATTTAAACTGCGATCATTCAGCGATTCAAGCTAAAAATAGGCTAGATCCATATAGCGATCGGTCATCGATACAATATATAACAACATGTTATACATGGTACATCGACATGTTATACATCGACAGTAAG
>JAYMTP010007763.1:0-10684 GCA_036897365.1 Geranium brycei | reverse complement strand
ACCAAATTTTAATTTATTTGTGAATTGTTCAAAAAAATTTCAAAATTTCCTATTAATCTATTATTAGTTTGCGATTAATCCTTTATAATTTTTTTTACTTCGATCACTCCTTAAAAACAACTCTACTTAGCGCATGACAATTTTTAACTTACTGTTTCTAAATCAAATGAAAAAAATAGGGGCAACCGTTGAATTTTTGTAAAATGTAAAAGTGATTCTGAATTATTTTTTTCAAAATGTTTATATTTGTTCAAAATGACAAAAATACTCTTAAATTTATTTTTAATAATGTTTTTAACTGGAGTTTTGTTGATTTTTTCTCTACTCTGATAGCATGCGAGAGAATTTTTTGTAATTAACACAAGTAGAGTTTCCAATATTTATAACGCACAAGAGAAAAACATACTGACGAACTCGATCGAAAGACAGCTTTAAACAAATGTACACAATTTACAAAATAAAAATAAATCGGCACTCACAGAACCGCTAGAATTGGCGTAAACCCTGAAAGTCAAGCTAGCAACGTTTTTTTTTTTTTGCAAGATTGAATGTTGAGAATAACTTTTTTACAAAATTTAAAAGATTTGAAATTTACTATTTACTTTTTCCATTTATATCTTGAGGCTCATATTCAACCTTTTGTAATAAAAAAAATGAGAAGTTTTTTTATCTAAAAATAAGTACCAAAAAGGATACAATGTTCCGAAGTAACCATGACCGTTGGATGTGGCGAAAATAAAATGTGGGGCCCAGTGCTGGTTGCATCACGGTCAAGTGGGACCCACTTGATCACTTAGAAGTTAGAACTACTATTAAATAATAAATAAATAAGCCAAAAAGAACAACCACAATATATATTCATCAGCCAATCACATTGCATATTTTAGTTTTTAAAATTGTTATTATTTAACTTAATGATCATAATCTCTCTTATTGTTAATTATTAAACTAATTGAACTATTGAAGTGAACACAACAACAAAACTAATGCATGGATTGATGTGATATAACATAAGCCTTAATAATGATTGTGGGACTAAGATAAATTGCAAGAAAATAGTTGTACATAATATAATTTGTGAAAAAAATTACCGTGAATTTTTGTTTTTGTTAAAAATGACAATAAACTTATTGTTTTTTTAATGTGTATATATGTTAGAAAATGACCAAAATATTATTGAAATTAAAAAATTTTAAATTGAATTATTTTTTCAACTCAGTTTATAAGTTTTCTTTTAGTTCTAAACTTATCCATATTTGAAATCTCACGAATGGGTATTAATATCGTGCGACACTGCAAAAAAAAATGCCTTGTAGATTAATGTCTATTTATTGGCTAGTTAATCACGTGATTAACAAATTGGCTAGTTAATCATGTGATTACTGATCATTCTTGTAGATTGTCTATTTATTTTATATGTTTAAATTTTCAGATATAACATAATTAGATTGCTTAATTATTTCATTTGATTTTCTCACAGAAAAATTAGAGAATCTGACTTCTTCTATCCAAATATTCTTTTTTCATATTTTATAAGAGGACTATATATATCATCTTTGTTCCTCAAAAAAAATAAATATATCATCTTTTAATTATTGAAGAATAAATTCATTATGCCCTTCTCAAAAAGATTATTAAATTCACAACCACAGTCGTTCTAAAATAAGTAAATTATTATTATACATCTTTTTTTCAATGAAATTAACATCTTTAGAGGTATCAATAGCGAAAGTCGTTCGTGTAATTTTGTAACTCATAAATTAGTCAAATATACTTTAACTAACAGTAGCTGGAATCATGGTGTGGGATTTGTCTCACCATCTGTTGCTTCGACTATCCAATGTAATGTCGGGTTAGTTATTTAATAATATATGAGTTTTTTCCCTCAATTTTTTTTATTGATAATGTTGACATATGTAAATTCGGAGGAGATTATAGACATTATGTGGTATATTTTAAACAACTTATTCAACCAATATATCTTAAAACAGTTTAACAATTTATCAACAAAATTACGTCACTTTGCTCTCATCAATTTTAACAATTAAGTCACTAACACTGATTATTATTATGTCCATTTCATATGTGATGCACACACAAAATTTGGATGATAAATTCACCAAATTTAAACAGTTTCAACACAAAATCAATAGTAGGGATGACAACTGGTCGGTTTTTCTTCGCCTCGTCACTGTCCTAATATCTGTATCCCAACCAGAAATATTATTAAATTATTATTTTAATAATAAAATATTATTTGAAATGAAAATACGTATTTAAAAATATTAATTTCAGTTAAATATGTATTAAAATATAATTTTAATATATTAGTGGCGTTTTCGACTGGAGACTGAAATTTTCCACCCCAATATCCCCATTTGCCCTAAAATTTCGTCCAATCTCGTCTCGATCACATTAAAACCGTCAGAAGAGACGAGACATTTTGTCATCCATAATCTATCGACTAGACTTGAATACGAGCTCGGGGAAATTCAGAAATGAAAGTAATTAATATTTAAATTAAGCTCATAATCACTTTCAATATGTTGTCTTCCATGTGAATTATCAATTGTCCCTCTCATGAATACTATGATGCTGAAATGTTGATGCTAATACAAAACCACCAAACCTTTTTAAATTAATATAATTAATCAAACTTACCCTTTTCATTAATTTCTTGCAAAACCATGCACCCCCAAAAATTGCAAATACCAATTACTCCCAATAATAAAAATCTGTTGAGAAAATATCTCTCACAAAGTTGGGTCAAATTCAATTACCTCTCACTTTCAAAACCCATAAACCCTAATTTTTGGCTCAATGTTTTTGGGATTTTCAATTATTTATTTTTTCAATTTATTTTTCTTATTTTATGCTCCTTCTATGGAAGATGAGCAACAATTTTCGAAACCGAGCCCAGTTTTTGCGGCACAAGACGATGCTAAATTTCATGATATGTAACACTTATTACACATGTAGCAAATTTTAATGTCATCACAATTTGCATGACTTCTATTTCCGACAACACTCTCTTCAAGATCTCGCATAATATTATGTACTAAATCTAACTACAATATTCCATCATTCATATATTTATTATTCGTACACGATACACTAACTTACTTAAATCCATTTAAAATGAATATTAAATTAATTGTATGCGTAAGACTTTAGATCGAGCTTGCCTATTTTGATTTTTTAAAATAATAATAATTATTATTTTCGAATTTTTTCTATTAATTTGATTAACTGTTTATTAGTCCCTGACGTACTATAGCCGCCCGACTGGCATGTAACATTTTTAGAACACTGATAAAATATTACATTGGATATGTCTTGATTTATTTCACTTCTTGAGATTGGTTAATACTGATGTATTGTTGGCCGGTTAGCGGGTTGGAGTCTAAGGACGACGCGCTCTATATGGGTTTCGAGGCTTAACTCAAACAAAGTGTTTTGTTCAAACTTTATAAGTGATCTGATGAATAGACCTAACATTAGACTTCCTATGTGATTCACCTCTAAATTTCTCTTCCTTACACGTGGACGTTGTCGATACATTATAGGTGAACCACATATATCCGGTATTTTTAGTTTCGATTGCTTGTTTGTTTTTCAATATATCGTGATAACATGTTAAATTTTGATGAGACATATCTGTTAAAAAGAGTGTTCATAAGTTATGTTTTAAGGGTTACAACAAACATATATTTGCACTTATTTCATAATTTTTGTGAGTCTGTTTAGACATGTAAATCTTGTCATTATTTTATAACATGTTGAGAGACAGAATTAGATTTTAACAAAATACTAAACAATTTTAAGCACCTTTATGTTTTTCTTAAAAAAAGTTGATTGCATGTGTTGCATAAATTAATTTAAATGTGGAACAAATGCAATAGTTATTAGCTATCATCAACAAAGGTCAAAGTGATTGACATGAGGTTGATGTCACCATTACTAAAGCCAATCCAATTCTTTCTCAAGATTCTTGATTTCTTTAGTGTTGGCCATTCAAATTTCCTCAAGAATTAATTAGCACGTTGCTTAAATCTCGAGGTCCAAAGCCGCAAATTGATGCTCTTACGTTAGTGTCAATGTCAATTAATGTATGAACACAAGTTAACATACATATATATCATATCATGCGTGTGCATGGTAATTAACTTGTGCATCTAAATGGTTTATTTGTTTTAATCTCGCACTTAAACTTTTTATTGCTTTATAATTACCCATCAAATTGCTAATTACACTCTTATATTTCTTACTCAATAAGTTAATTTATCTCATCATAATAATACATAATGTGTGTATATGAGTAGTCGATCGGATCCAAATGGGTGAATTAAATTAAAGTTCATTAAACTAAAATAAATAAAATCTGAGTCGATTATTTTTTTATAGTAATAAATAATTTAAAAAACAATATTGTTACTATGAGAATTGAAATATAGTCGTAAGTTTTAAGATCCCTTAAAAAGTTATATGAGATCATAATACACTATTAGGTGTGTTTGATATCATATTATATATTAGGGATAATGACAGTTTACTACCCATAATTATTTTAAAATAATACTTTCATACCTTAACTAATTTTATCTCTTTTTGAGTACCATGATTATTTGTATTGACAACTTATTCCTGAAATATGATATCAACTATTCATGATTTTGGTTTCAATTCTGCATGGTTTACTACAGCCCGGTAGTGAGTCGGAATTGAATTTGAACTTGGTTCAAATTCATAATAGAATTGAAGTTTTTATGGTCCAACCGGATCAATTACGGGCATAATTGAAATCAAAGCCATGGGTAGTTTAGACATTTTAAGGGTAAGTTGTCAATAAAAATAGTCAGAGTACTATAAAGAGAGAAAATTAGTTAGGATATGAAAATGTTAGTTAGATGTAATAAACTGTCATTATCCCATATATTAACAATTTTAATAACTTATTGATGCATGAATTTTGCAAAATTGTAAATTAAAAATGCACTAGTCTATGTGTAATTGTGAAAATATGTTAAATATTTTAGTGGTAAAAACTAATCAGTGGACTGTGATTCTTGAGGGAGTTTTACTTTCATGTATCTTGGAAATATCGATAAAAATGAAGGGTGGAAATTAATGGGTGATTAGTGGTGTTGATTAGTGATTAGAGCTTAAGAAGGGCAATCAAAGAGGAGGAGATTTGTAGCTTTTGTTTTGCCTTAAAAGGAAAAATGAGATTATTAGTTGCTTTCACTCTTATCTGGTTTTTAATGCAATTTTAGCAACAGTGTTGAAAATGCAACCACTTGCTATTTCTTGAATTGAGGACAAATTTATTTAGTCTTTGTCTTAAACCAGTCATTTTGCACAAATTCAATGTTTTTATTGTCACATTTATGACCATAAGATCTTATCAGGTGAAAAAGATTGAGGCTAACAAGTTATATATTATTTGCATTATTGCTGATAAAAACAATAAATTTGATGCAATTTAAAAGTTTAGAAATTTAATTTTAAATTCACTTTGACAAATTGAGTTGAGTTTGAGCGGATTCAGGGATTTCCATTCCTATTCCCTCATTTTGAGAACACAAAATTATGGTTCAATAAGCTCTTTATCATTTGGGCTACATTCATATTTGATTTTTGTTAGTGAATACTCTATTCCACTGGATTGAGTATTAGTTTGTTCTGTCTTATCCCATTTGAAATAATAGTATAATCTCTTATACATTATTTAGTCAATATTTGTTTAAATATATGCTCTTGTTTTAGCTAATCTAAATGTTTATTTTTTTCATAACTAGGTTTTATAAAGATTAAGATGATAATGAGATATGTTTTGTGATTTTAGTCTCCATCTTAATAGGTTCAGAAATATCGAGTTCTCGTAAGTTCGTAATAATTTTTTCTTTTAACAAAAACTATTAGGGGTAGACACGATTCCTGCCCGGACTGGACCTTCCGGTTCTCCAACTACTGGAATCAAACCGGCAACCGTTATGCGAGAAAATATTCAGAGTCTGACTACGACTCTATTTTATTGGATTGATTGATTTTTATTTTAGGATCGATTTATTAACCAAATTAGAGTATGATATGTAGCCTAAACCCATTAATTTTGCAATTATATAAAATACTGATGAAATACATGTTACTGTATAATTATACAACTCAAACAAAATACAAACATTGCAAACAAAATAACAAGAAAAAGAGAAATAATACACATGAGTGGACGAGAGGTTGACACACAAGCTCGTCCTTACCGGTTAACCGATAATTACAAGTTTTGAGAACCAGAACCGAACTGATACTGAAAAGTTCTCTTTAATTCAGACCAAAACTGAACCACTAACCACAATTTCAATCTTTTAATTTCAGATCCAGTTTGATTCTTGGTTCGAGACCGGTTCCGAGTCCGAATGCCCACCCTAGAGAATATTAATATTATTTCTTTAATTGGGCTATTACGGCAAATTAATCATAGACCTTGATTGACAATGGGCTTGGGTACTTGAGAATTAACCCAAGAGGCCCAATTTGTAGGCCCGACTTGAAAGCCCATTATAGAACCACAACCAAAATTCACAAATCTTACAAAAGCACAGTGAAATTGAGGGTTTAGGGTTTTCAGTTCTCGTCAAGCTCGAACCTTTAAGCCGCAACAATGGCGAAGAAGCGAAAGCACAGCGAGACCGAGGTGGCGCCGCCGCCGAAGAAAGACGACACGGCTCCGGAGAGACCGAAGAGGACCCTTTTGGGCTTCAAGGACAAGCCCGAGCAGAGAGAAGGAGCTGGTCCTCCGATTTTCAGGAACAAAGAGAAGGTCTTAGTTACGTGCTCTCGACGCATCAATTACAGGTATGGGAGCTTGTGGTTGTGTTTCTGGTAAATGGGTATTTCGTTTTTGTTGTTTTTTTTGATCTGGGTCGGTGTGGTTTTGTTGTAGGTATCGACATTTGATGTTGAATGTGGTGTCTCTCTTGCCTCACTGCAAGAAGGACAACAAGGTTGAGTCCAAGCAGAGTAAAGGGTCCACCTTGAATGAGCTTGTGGAGCTCAAGAGCTGCTCCTCTTGTCTCTTCTTTGAGGTTGGTTTTCGATTTGTTATGTTTGATGTTTAGTTTGTGAGCTGATGGTGATTGTAAATTTGTAATGAAATGATCTATAGAGTTCCTGTTTTATCCACTTTGTGTATGCGGTTAGATTCGAGGAATGGATTTCTTAGAGTCTTAGAGATTGTTTTGTGTCATTTTGGTTCATTTTTGACTTATTTGCTTTGTTAAGTATTAAAGCTTGGCGATGGCTACTGATTAGGAATTAGGATTTGGTAGACAACTTAGTTTTTGATTTTGGTTTAGTCATTTAATCTTCAAGTTGAAAAGTTGAGGTTTACTTTGTGGGTTGGTGATGATTAGAATGAAATGATACATAAATGTTTAGAGCTTGACCTTTTTTCTTTGTTGCTGAAGTATTGATTTCTTGTTATATTCGCTGTGTAGGTAATTAGGTTTGTGGGATAGGTTTAAATATTGAAGCTTGTTGATGGTTACTGATTAGGATTTAGGATTTGGTAGACAACTTGGTTTTCCAGGATTTAGAGGAGAAATAGAAAGTATAGTGTATATTTCTTTGTTCGCCAGTTATTGATTATGCTTTTATTTTTCTCTATATCTTCAGTGCCGAAAGCAGAAGGATCTTTATCTATGGATGGCCAAGTCCCCCAACGGCCCATCTGTGAAATTTCTTGTAAATGCTGGTAATATTTTCATCGTTTCCTTTCTGATGGTTATATTCTGTGAATGTTACATTGCACGTAATTTGCGGTTTGTTATGCAGGTGAAGTTTTTAGAGATAGTTTCGTGTCATTTTAGTTCATTTTTTTACTTATTGTTATCGGACATGTTAATAGCAAATTTGAGCAGAAGAATGGCCTAAAATGAATGATTCTTATCTTGTTAATTCAGTGCACACAATGGAGGAGTTGAAGCTTACTGGAAACCATCTAGCAGGGTCACGCCCTCTACTAACCTTCTCGGCCAACTTTGACAAAGATGCCCACTGGAAGCTTCTGAAGGAGATGATCACACAGGTTTGTGTGTTTTGTTTCTTCATCCGAAGTATATTATTAATACACATTGCTTTTTTCAGTGTTGGAACATTTTTCTTCACGTGGAGGAGATATTGCCTTTCGTTTCTGTGGTGTTTTCTTTCAACCATTAACATAATAATGCATTTCGTTGTCCTCTCTTTTCCATGGTTCAGATATTCGGGGTCCCGAAGGAACACCGCAAATCCAAACCATACCATGATCACGTCTTTGTGTTCTCAATTGTTGATGATCATATATGGTTCAGAAACTATCAGGTATCTTTCATTTCTAATACTGTTTGATCCTGATAAAATATTTTTGTTTCTTTTAATTGTAGGAACACGATTTTTTTAAGCTCCCCACAATGACCTAGTATGGCATTATTAGATATTATCGGGCATTAAATTGACAGTAGAAATGAAAAAATGAACTAAAAACCAAGTTTTAGGTCACTAGATCGGAGAAACTAACAGTTCTGACTATCATTTTTCTTGTTGTCTGGTACTGAAAGTTAAAACCTTTGTTTAATTACACACTTATTCATTATGATTTTGCGCTAATTGATTTTTATTTGGGCATTGTTTCAAGAATTTAAATTACCTTTCATATCATAATTGGTCCTTCTGATGCAGATATCGGTGCCCCATAATGAATCAGACAAATTGCCCCGAGGAGGCCTGGACAAAATGACCCTTGTTGAGGTAATCATCGTCATGGTTATCTAACTAAACCATACCCTTCGCTTGCAACTGTAGCTTGATTTTGTATTTGCGAGCAGGTCGGTCCAAGATTTTGTATGAATCCAATCAAGATATTTGGTGGCAGCTTTGGAGGCCCAACACTATATCAGAATCCGTCGTACGTATCACCAAATCAGGTTAGAGAGACATTTGACCATGTTGTTTCTTTTGTTTTATGTATGCCTAATGCCGCCAATTAATTTTGTGGACCACACTACCCTGTCGGACCAGAGTTGGCTTGGAATGATTTTACACATTTTATCTTTGCTTTTCAAACACAAATAAGACCAACAGATTAATTATCATGTTATTGATGACCTCATGCGCAGATCATCAATAGCGCTTAGTAAGAGTCAGTTTTTAATCGAAATTGACCTTATTTAAGAAGATTTTTCTCAGTGAGATTTATAGGTTTTGTCATGAGTATGTAATGGAAGAAAGAAACCACTAATAATACATGGGTATTCTCTTTACTACATTTAACTTTACTTCATTCTCATTTAACTACGCGAACTTTGTTGTCTTGTTATGAAATGACTAAAATACCCTTAGTTGATTTTCACATGAGTGATGACTGATGAGTGGTGTTTTTAGGAGTGTTTATGGTATGGTTTTGAACCGAACTGTTCCAAAACTGAACCCTACTGACCATCTCGGTCTAAGAAACCAAAATCTTAGAATTGGGTTTGGTTTAATTGGTTGGTTTTATTTAAATTGATTTTCATAAATTTCCAACATTTTGAGTCTGTTTTTACTTATTTGTTAACTTTTTTTTGTGGGCCCAATATTTGTAGGCTTATCGGTCCTAAAATGAACCACATGTTCAAACCGATCAGTTAAATTTTCTATTGGTTATACTTCTGTGAACCGGAACAAACCGGTTCAGTTCCGATTTTGTTAATAATTGAACTGATTTGATTCTTATATAGCTTGGGTTTTTGCGGTCATAGGTGTTTTGGTCATTTTATAATGAAAACAAAACTAGCAGCGTTAAGTGTTGTGCAAACGAAATGTAGTTAAGCTTGTTACTCCATACATAGTCTACCAAAAAGTCATATCCAACGTTTTCATTTTACGTTGTTTAGATACGATCATTGGAGAAGAGGCAGAAAGCCGGGAAGTATGCGAAGAAAGTCAAGGCGAAGACTCGGAGGAAGATGCACGAACAGTCCAACCCGATGGAGCCCGACGAGTTTGCTGATATGTGGCGAGAGTGATTTGTCTGCAACATCCATTCTCTTCAGCTGTATGATGAAGATGGAAATTAAAACTTGTTACAATTTTGTACCTCTGAATTGGTTTTTATGTTTTAAGATCTTATGTTGTGAACACTGGACTGGTATAGGTTTTTGTAATATCATAATTTCAGACAATACAAGTTTTGGAAGTAGACAAGGTTTTGTGTTTTCATGAGAAAAGACCCATTGATACGTTATAAATTGAACTCGTAGTTTGCCCATTTTTTTACGTAATGGAAGAGAAACTGAGAAATTAATTTCCTAATTAACACTCACTACATAAAAAACAAAATATATGAATAAAATACATTCAACTCTTGCAGTCTGAAGTAAAAAAATTAGGCCAATTAATGTGTAACAATCGATTAATTAATGAGCAAAAATCCAAAAATAACGGTCAAGATTTTCAAAAGTGGTCATTTTTGGGGGCTACCATCATTGGGATTAAAATGTAGGTGTTCCCACACAAGACAGCTGTTAAAGGACACCCTACCCATCTTATTGGGCCATCAAATTGTCCCTCTAATGAGCAATTACAGGATTTAGACCCTACATGTGTAGATGATTAGTTTACAAGGTATCATCAAGATTGTACTACATATTTTAATTGGCATATATAT
>JAYMTP010007762.1:0-10685 GCA_036897365.1 Geranium brycei | reverse complement strand
TTTGTGTGTATCCTATGAAGACCATTTCAGGTCACTTATTGAGGAAATGGTTTTTGGGTATATGTACGGTAAGGACGGAACATGACGAAGTCAAAGATATCGGGGAGAGTAGCAATAGGGTTAGTAGCGCCCAATACTTTCCACCTCTACCATCCAGCAAAAACGCCGATCCTGTACAACAGTTTGTAGAAGCAGTAGATCCATATCGAGATGTCCGGATTGAAAGGAACGGAGAAGATAATCGTGTGGACGAAGTCGATGAATCGGTCGCTAGAGCAACTATGAGGGAATTCAAGCAGTTGGTGACGGAATCTGAGAACTTGGGTTCATAAGTAACTTTCTAAAGCATACCTATTTTCGTACTTTGATAATTGGATGTTTAATTTGGAATTTTGCGATTTGATTTTATATTTTGCTATTTGATTTATGTTGTTTTTTTTCATTTGGGAAAAAAAAATTACACGTTCCAATTATTATAATTGGAACCTGTAATTTTTTTTAATTCGGGTAGAGCTTCTCGCATCTAGCCTTAATGTGTTCGCTCCGAGAAGTTATCGCAATGCGCACAAAACGTATGTTGCGAGAAGATCTCACAGCCCACTCTATAATGTGTGTTGCGATAAGCTCTTGCAGCGTGCCTTCCAAATCAGCACTGTGATGCCTTCTCGTATCGCTCTTTGACACTCATGATTCAGTTGGTTTACACAACCAAACCTTATAATGGATGGCGTAATCGTTGTTCATCAAGTATTGTAACCGGCTAATATCCGGGTCGATTCCACAGAGATCAAGCGAGGATTCGTACTCAAGTAATTTGTGTTCAAATTGTGGAAATGTAAATGTACTAAGTCCAATGATTTTAATGAATTGTGTGTAAGTGTCACTCAAGCAAACAAATGCAGTAAATAACACGAGAGATGATAGTGATAAGGTATAAGAAATCAAGTTAACTAGCAACCACGGGTGCTAGACCGATGGCTCAATGCCAATACAAGTTCACAAAAGTATTCAATCACAATAATTCGAGTAGTGGCCTATGTTATATATCCGTCTCTCGACATTTGATAACACCTAATATTGGACCGATTACCCTCTCGGAATTTTAGAATCGGTTCTCTACAGCTTTAAGACCAACAATTTTCGTACCGAGAGATCGACTCTAGGAGACTGACCTCTCGATTCTACTTATTTCGGTTCTCAACTATCCCTCTCGGGCTTAGCTTCAAACTAGGGTTATGAATCTGACTTGGCTAATTTCACATTAATACATAGGTATAAAATAGAATCAAAACTCAAATTAATGCAATCAAATATTCATGTAAACATGTTCAAACAAAGATTGACATATGTCTAGCACCCATGATTTAGGGTTTTAGCCCCGCGTCATGGTGCAAAATACAAAAGACATAATCCTTGTTGCTCGGAAGCCTCAATTTTGTCAGTTTTTATCCCTTTTTCATCTGTATCCTGCACAATCACACCAAACATACCCGAAGGCATAAAATAGCACAATTGGGGCTCTTAAGCCTGATACGAGGGACAATTTGGCACTAAATGTGGGTAAAAAGATGTCGAAATGGACATCCGAACGGACCCACATCACTCTTCTCGCATCGTTGTTGCCGCAGTGCTTACGTGTGTTGTCATAGACTCTCACAACACGCTTGGAGCCCTATGGCAGCTCAAGGAGTGCGTTGCAACAATAGGAATTTCTAACAGTGAGCGACTTTTTAGTGTACTGATAAATTGTCTAAGGCAAATACATTGCCACACGAATGCATGATAAGATACTCAAATATATTTAAAATGTACATTATATAGGGAATAACTCCACTACAAATGGGTTTGGGAGTACAAATCTAAGAACACTAACATCTCTTGGATGAAACCAACAAACGACTAGGATGAGACGCGATGATACAGTGCAAAACTCATATGAAACCAGTTAATGAGGGCAACATCATCCTTCCCAAATTAATTATGTTGATCGCCTCCTAAAATCAAGGAATCGTGAGTATCGTTCTGCCTATAAAAGAAGCATAAAATGCACGTTTCGAAACCATTTGAATTCCAGAAATTGGTTTCCATTAGCGACTCCATAGAACTGTCATTAGTTGAAGATGTGTTTCTATCAGAAATCCAACCCACGTAAAAGCTCAAGTTGATAAATGGAGCCCCAGATTGTTATATAAGCTGGTGAATAGATTCACATCTTTCAGATGTGGGACTCTAACACCCCCACTCACGTGCAAGCCGATTCGAAATACGTTTGTGGAAACAGACGACCAGGGGGCAGATATAGGGCGGACGCATGATCCATGAGATTTTAGGCCCGATGACATATGCAGAGCGCGTCCAAGATAGAACCAACCTCGGATATCATATCAGAAGCCCAACCCACCTAAAATTTCAACCTGATAGGTGGAGGCTCAAATGTGGGACTCTAACAATTTCATTCCCGATTCAATCCAATAATGATTATACGAGGATAAATATTAACCAATGATTTCACCTCGATCTATATGACAGGATCAACCAATACAATGATGGAGCTGACAGATCTAGTTGAGCAACAAGGTAATCGGTATGGTTCATACTAGTTTACTGTTGGTACATATGTATATATTGATTGTGTCACCATCATCAACTTCCACTGGTTTATTGTTGATAATGATGTATTGTTCATACTCACCATCATCAACTTCTACTAGTTTAACATGTTCTAGTGATACTAAAACAACAACCCCGTTAACTGACACCGGTAGTACGGAAGGAGAATCTGACGGAAAGAATGAACATGAATGTGGTTCCGATGAGGATAACAATGATTGTGACTCCGGAGAAGGTGACATGAAACAAATCGGTGATGGGATCGAGGGTGCTGATGGAGGGTACCTAGATGACAATAGTCTTTTTTAATTTGTTTTATTATGTTCCGTCTTTGTGTTGAAATAATGTTTTTAAATTATCACTTGAATTGTTATAAATGAAAATTCCTAGAGTTGTGTGAATGTTATATGTGGTTGACTTCGTTTCCTTACTGAGTATTTGTGTGCTTAATCTTTGTAGGGTGAAACATAATATATTGTAACGTTTAATCGAGTTTAGCTATTAAACATACACCAATAGCGATGAAACAAACATATTAAGCACAATGAAACGTAATTAGTTGGGTTAAAACAAGCAATAGAATGACAATGAAGCATTCAAAATTGAATATAAGGCAAATGTAAGTCGTTAATGAAATATTTATATTGCCAAAACATTCATGATTGCAAACATTTATACGAATGCAGGTAATGTGTCCTCACGTAAAATTGATGAAACATTGTTGGTATTGAAGAAACACACCTTGTATTCATCAACTACTCAAAAATACTTAATGAAATATGTTTCATCACAATAATAAAACGTCTAGAAAACATTTTACAGCGATAAAACGTCAATAAAATATTTCACAATAGTAAACGTTTATGAAACATGTTTCATCACACAACAGAGTTGCATCAAACGTGTTTCATCATGTTTACATGTTGAAACATTGCTTATACCTTATGTGCAAGTAATTTTTCAATCGAAAATCATTAATTACAAATAAGATTATGATCAAGAGATGGTTGATTTGATTTCTGAAATTTGCGTTTAATCGAAATGTTTTGCAATAGTGTCCATGCTCCTCAAATAAGGAGTAAAATGTAGTTAGATGTTTGTAATGAAGTTTAAAAAAAAAGATATTTGTAATGAAGATTTTTATTTGATAGGAGTGACGTCATTGTTGATATAAGAAAACAAAACAAAAAAACCATCTTGGATTCTATGTTACCTACCCATCTATGAATCTTGTGTGTATTGTCCAATTTACACGTACACTAGTACCAATAAACCATAAATGTTATTGTGAACAAGTCTGTACGGTGACACAAGGAACAAAACTGTGTTGTCGAGTGATAATAGAGGATGGAGATTGTGATTTGATACTTCATGGACCACCCACCGTGCTCAATGCTCATGCATGCACTACCAACAAAACATCACTATTCATTACACTACATTAGCTAGGGTGTTTTTTTTCTGGGAGGGAAAGGAACAGTTTGAGTATTGTATTATGAAAGGAAATTGGTAACCACCAAAGAAACCCATTTTTGGACACCAATAGAGGCCTCGCCACGAAGAATGGCAACGGAAGGGATATTGTTATGATCTGTCCCCCATCTTAAAAATATCGAGACCCCATCAAGTTCGAAATATTTTACCACAAACACAAGTAAACGGCCCCTTATTCTGCTCCACTTCAAAACCATTGGATGGTGCATGACTGAGCAAATTTTAAGTACGGCCTAGTTGTTTAAATCAGTCAAACAATAATTTATATGGTCTAAACTATGAGTTGAAGTTCAGTACATGATTAAAACAAAGGATAATGTTAAATAACCCCTATTAAATTTACATATATTTTCAATTCCTTAATTAAAAATGTGACTTCATCCCTTAAGAGTCATAATGTTTTCACTTTATCCATTTCCGATAACACTCTTGAGAATTTCGTTATTTTTTAAAAATATAATGAAAATATCTTTAAATTAAAAAATAAATAAATTTAGTATTAATTTTTTAAAAGTAATATAAATAAAATACGATTATAAATACTTTTTTAAAATACTATTCAATGTCTTAATATTAAAATTATTTCAGAAGAAAACAAGTTAAAATTAATATTTAGGATGGCCTAAGAACAATGGTAAATGTGTTCTGATTTCCAAGTTGAGCACAAACCAGCTCTAACCGGATTTTAACCCTTTTTATACGTTTTTATAGCTTTTTTATTTACAAGTGAAATTTTATTTAAACTTTAAATTTGGATGGGTCTCTGAAATGACTAAATATTAGTAAATTGTTCAAAAATATTACCCATGCACATCTCTAGATGTGTGTATGCAAGTAAAGAGTTGTAGGTATTATTGTTGAAAAGAAGGTGATGAAAAGGACTTTGCCATTCCCATTGTTGCTAACTTTTCACATTTGCAGTAGCAGCAACAAAGAGAGATGGTCAAGGAAGGAAGATGTATCCTTCTTCTTCATCATCTTCAACCACCATGTTCTTCTCTGTTCCCTTTCTCTTCTTTTCATGCCTTGTTTGTTTCTACTACTCACTCCCAAAAAGCACACCATAAGTTTGAACATTTCACACACATAAAGTGAAACTCTTCTTGTCCCTTTCTTTCTTGCGCACCACTCCACACCCAAACCCAGAAAGAAGAACCATCCCCATTTCTTTAATTAAAGCTATGATTAAATTTCAACAAAAAACAACATTGACTGGCCCACCCACTCCCCTCTCCTTTTCATTTCTTCTTTGACTCACTCTCTTCTCTTCTCTTCTCGTCTACTCTCACTGTATGTACACCCATCTCTCTTTCCCCTATCCTATCCTTTTACCACTCTTCACCACATTTACATTTTCACCCAATAAATAAATAAATAACATATTTAAATTACACTCTAATAACATGTACATACACACAAGCATTGGCAATCTCTTGTGCCACCAATTGCATCCTTCCTTTCAGTTGAGTCACCTTTCCTCCACAAAAATTCTATGTATGAAATCCCGGAATCTTTTCGAGTAGAGCTTTGGATCAACGGCTGATATGGACGTGGAATCCACTTGCAACGACTTGTATGCATGCTCTATCTTTTTCGTTATATCATAATCTTGCAGAATGTCAATCACGCCAAAATACAACACCACATTGACCATCTCGCCTGAATTACCGCCTTGTATCCCCCTCTGCACCCGTTCTGCCCTTGCAGGCATGTTTCCACCTAACCGTATAACAGATCCTCTACATAGATCACAACATGGACCAGTTCCAATTAGTATGTACAAGTTACATAGCAATCTTCAATAAAAAAACAAGCAACAGATTTATCAACCAACCACTATTGAATTCCCTAGCTTAACTTTTACTTTTCATTACTGAGTTCCATTAATATAACATAAGAATCAAATTTTCAACCTCCTGTTGTCCTAAAATGAGCAGCATGCTATAAATACCCAGCTAAAGGTTACTACCAGCTACTACAAGTGAAACAAACAATACACAGTTTTGTTTGTATGTAGAAAACAGAAAAGCAAGAAGACCCCACAAATTTCTGATGCCTGCTACAAGGCCCCAGTAATGATTTAGCTAAAATTCAAGTCATTGTCAGTCACTTCAAGTTTAAACACCATGATTCAATCCAAGGAAAAGCATCATTCAAAACTTGACTATTATTTAGGACAAGGAAAATATAAACATAAAAATGGAAACAGCACTCATCACAAACTATTGATTTACTTTCTTGCAGTAAGTGACCATCTTGTCAAGATCTAGTTTTGCATATCACTTGTAATATTTTTAAGTGAAAAATATTTTCTCTGATTGCCAAACCTGCATCCCTGGTCCATACAGGAGGAGCTAAAAGCAGCAAAGAAGATACCACTGGACAAGGCTCAAACTTCTATATTCTCACTATCTTCAAAACCATTATATTAAAATTAGACAGGCAATCTGCTTTTATATTTATTAAGAAGCAATCATGTTTTCAAACTCTAATGGCCTACACTGAAGTAGGGCATATTCATGATAATCTTCTTCTTTGAAAATGTTCTATAAGTTATGAGCCAACTATTTCTTGGAATGTACTTCTCTACCATAAAATGCATACTTTTGCAAAAGCAAATATTCCTCAAACAAACATCATTTTTTGTATGGTGAGTGTATAATAAGTCAGGATTAATAATCTATATCAGAAGAACTCAAAGAAAATCTAGATAAGAATAAATAACAGAAGAAACAGGTTGAAGGGTGAAATACATACCGATTTTCCAAAATCCATTCTAGGTCCTGCCCTGCTTTAATTATGTGGCATCCTTGCATCAGTTTCTGGTCATTATGTGTTCTTTTACCTGAGTAAAGGAATGAATATTGTAATTCATACTTTTTTATTTTCCTGCCAAAACCTGCAAGATTTGACACTACAAGATTCAATCATACAAGTAAAAGGTGTAGAATAATTTACCTGTGTGTGTATCAGATAGTGGCATCTTCGTCTCACCCCCTATATCATCACGGAAATGCATGCCAATCAGAAGACTGTAATCCATTATTCTCTCTGATTCCAAGAACTCACAATCTCTTTCAATTTGCCTGGAAAAGGCAAATGATGAAACACTAATCAGGATATAATCACAAATACTGAATCTTCTGTTTAAAGGGTAAAGGATAGTTAACAATCAATCTGCTATTGACCAAGCTTACCAGATAAGTTCTTGAAACCATGAGGGTTCAAGGTGAAACACAAAATTAAGATCAAGATCCTTGAGCGTGGTTGTCTCATCAATTCCCCCCTCGGGCTTATCAGTTGTGCGGCCATAGGAAGACCCTTTCAGGTCAAATCGTCTATGTATACGATACTCCGAACAGAACAGATTTCCCATCACAACGAAACGAGTCTAGTTCCAATCACAACAACAATGTTAATTAGACAATGATAAGCATTTAGCAGAGAAAGCAATTCCACAATATATAATCCTTCTAAACCTCACCTTTTGACCCCCCACTGGTTTCACACAGTGCACCCCCAAGAACTTTGTTATCAGAGAGTTCTTGTACTGAAAGACATGTTGGTAGTAACTCGGAAGCATCTTAATAAGCACCTGAAAATGGTTATAGACCAGCAGTGTCAATCTATTGAAGTTGGATTTAATATAACTATGTGAAGCTGGAAATAAAACAAATCCGGCTGTTTAATCAAATGAATTGAGAACCAAAAGTGGCGGCCAACTTTACCTTGACTTCAGATTTCTTGACAGTTTTTATCATGAATCTGTCGTCTTGGGTTAGATAAAACAAGCTTCCACTTTTCCCAGGGGAAGACAACTCCCTAAGTGCATCACTTCCACAAATAGCTAGCATGTAGTTTGCAGGATCTATCCCAAACAATTCCCTCAAATGTCTGAATATCACCAAATTAAGAATCAAGCGATATATTTAACTTGATTCAAGAGAAGCACTGTAATGTGGCAAATCTTAACTCATTGATGACCTGTGTATCTAAGAAAATCAATACCTGAACACGACAGGGCAGTAATCCTTCCATCTGAAGTCCACCGACTGATGCGGGGGAGTGAACTTGGATCCTTCAGGTGGAAACCTGGTCCAGAACTTCTCCTTGGGATCGAAATCGGTAACCTTGAGTTGTTGCAGAATTGAAGCATGCTTCCCAACAGAATATCTACACAATAGAATGTAGTCAAAAAATGAATAGCAAATGGAAAACAAATTAGAGTATGAAGAAAGTAGTACCTGATACCCAGTTGGACATTAAGCATCAAATCATAGTTCTTATGGCCTTTGGATATAGTGTGCCCAGGTTTCTTAGTCTGAGACCAACAAGGAGTCCTCCTCAGTAAATCCCCAGTTGTAGCTAGTACCATGTTGTTGTTATCCTTGTAGAGCATAGAAGCTTGAGTGTTGTCCACAATATCACAAGTGATGTCACCGGCTTCTCCGTCCAATTCCCAGATGCAAATGCGAGGGAGATTGACATTTCTGAACCCATCGACCGAGTGTCTCTTTCTGGGGAGGTCTTCAAAGTTGGCCCAATTCCGAGCAGAAGAGAGAGTGAAGAAGCCATCACCCTTGGGGACCCCATTTTCCCAGAAACCCTGGTATCGATTCCCGTTGGCCCAGATGAGGAGGCCCTTGCCGGAGATGGAGCCGGAGTGCCAGTGGCCGGAGTACTGGTCGCCGTTGGCCCAGACGTAGGTGCCGTGGCCGTGCTGGAGGTTGTTGAGCCAGTGGCCGTGGTAGAGGTCGCCGTTGGAGTAGCGCTTGTGGCCGAAGCCGTGCTTGCGGTCGGAGAGCCAGGAGCCGTGGTAGGTGTCGCCGTGGGTGCCGACGAAGGTGCCGAGGCCGTGGACGCGGCCGGAGAGGAAATCGCCGGAGTAGGTGGCGCCGGAGGGCCAGGAGAAGGTGCCCTTGCCGCAGGGCTTGCCCTTGTTCCATTCGCCCTCGTACACGCAGCCATCGGGCCAACTGTACTTGCCGGTAAAAGGGTCGCCGGCGGTGGGGGAGATTCGGGTGCTCTTCTTGGGGGTGATGTCAGATTCGGAGAGAGTGAGAGCTTGCTCTGGCATTATGGTGGAGCATCGCCGGCCGGCGAGAAAGGAATCGCCGAAGAAGAAGCAACGAATGAGAGAGAGAGAGAGAGAGAGTCTGAAATGCGAATGGTAGTGAAGTAGTGGTGGGAAGCAGAAGCGCAGGGTCTGGGTCAGAGCCACACCCACACCCACACCCACGACGCGCGAGGCGAGAGGGTGGACCAGACCAGACTTGACCCGATAAATGTGCCTGCAATTGCATACTCCGTCCGACATTCTACCCTTTTTGCTAAATCACCATCTTACCCTCTGCTTTTCTATGCTTTCAAGGGGCAATATCGTATTATTCTCTTCCATTCTAGAATTACAATAGGTGAATTGAATTGTTTGTACCGCTCAATTTTAATTTAATTTAAAATTTATATATGTGTGTAACTCAAATATTCACGTGATTTCCTAATGGTTTTATGAAAGTGGATAATATTCATGTGGGCTGTTATTTGCATAATCTTCAACTAAACCGTAATTCATAATTTAGATGACGTGAACTATTGTTGAAATTAGTCGTCAAAAAATGTTCGATCAATTCTTGAATAATTCTCAATTAATCTCCGACTTATTATAAAAAGACCATCTACACCAGATTAACATTTTTGGTCAAAATGGATCGATGAATTTCCTAAAGAAAGGAAATAGTAAATATGGATAGATGAATTTAGTAAAGAAGGAAATAGTGAATATAACAATCATTTTGGTACCTGTTGGGTTCAAAAGAGATGGTGCGTAAGCTATTTGTTTAGTCACTACTAAAAGCAGGAGTAGGTAGGCAAATTCAAAAATGGAATCATATTCATATTCAGCTGCATATATGATATGGCCATGTCTATTGCAGCAGCACTAGGACTAGGAGTAGGAGGACCACTGACAGTCACCCTCATTCCTTCCTTAAAATTTGTCCAAATTCATAATCTCTCACCAATGCAACACACATATTCAGCTGCATCATGGCTATGTCTCTGCTTCTGTGTAATGTATTGGCTTATGTTATGTTAACTCCACCAACACCAACTTGTGTCTGTCTATCCACTGCCTATTCACAAACAATACAAACACAAGAGAGAGGTCCGGTGCTTTAGTCTTGTCTTGTCTATTGTCACTCACAACTCACAACTCATAACCAATGCATGCATAGCATAGTCCATTCCCTACCGACTCACCTCAGAACTCAAGCTTACAGGCTAATACCCTATATAAGATCTGATTAGTGTCTAATATATAGACCTATATAGAATATGGTAATGAGCATCAAGTCATAGAGACGGAATATTTTTGGCATTTAGTAAGTAAAATTCCAGTAGTATTAAATACTCAAGATATGAAGAGAATATTATATTTATTATGGGATTTAGAAGAGTTTGTAACAGGAGCAACAAGTTTACACCATATAGAGCAGATAAATAGGTTTATTTCTTTAGTAAAAAATAAAATACATGGTAGCAATACACCAGCATAAAGGATGCTATTATGGATTGAAAATCTA
>JAYMTP010007761.1:0-10685 GCA_036897365.1 Geranium brycei | reverse complement strand
TCCCACCATATGTTGCTTCGCCCGTTCGACATTATGTCGGGTTAGTTGCTTAATAATATTCGTGTTTTTCCTTAAAAGCACGACATGACGATCCTATATAATCATGATACGTTAATTTTTCTCACTTAATTTTAAACGTGAAATGACTGAAATACCTTTGATTATCATATAAATTTTTGAACCGTGTCATTTGACATTTGTTTTCTCCCTCTCCTCCCTCCTCCCTCGTCTGGATCAAATAAACCTAATATTTTTATCTTCATAAATAATATAAAATGGAATAATTGTTTATTCGGATCAAATTAGAGAATTTTAATTTGTTAAATTAAAAAAATAGTTTATATATAGTCAAGTTGACATGATGATCCTATATGGTCCCGAAACATCAATTCCTTAATAGATTCAGGTAATTTTACTATCTATCTATATCTTTCCAACTTTGTGGGGTTCGAAAATAATTAATTGGTGCAATCAAACGGCGACGTTTTGCTAATAAACAAAAAAAATAAAATATATATATTTATAACTCAACGGTGACCAGAAATGAATCAAACTCGTCGTCAGCTACAGACAGACTCAGACAAGCTGACAGCGACACACCTATTTTCCTTCTCTTTTCCTTCGGGTTCTTAGCTGCCAAACAAGCCTCCACATGCCCATCTCTTGATTGCCACCGCACGTCTTATCTCTTCTTTGTCAGTTTCTGTGCTGTTTTGCAGAATTGCCAATTTCGACGCTCTGATTACCGGCAACCGCTGGATCGATAGGTTTGCACTCGTCGTTCTTCGATTGCGAGAGTTGGGTTTTGCTCAATTTGTGATTTTTTTTGGTTGGTTCGTTCATTGATGGTGTATTGGGTTATTGGGTCCCGGATCGGCTGGGTTTTTTTGCTTTCTCAGATCGCTGTTTTTGGGTTGGAATTGAATGTGTTCTGAGTGTGTTTTGCTGATTCCAGTAATTTGGTGGATTTGTGCATGTGTGCTTAGTCGTCAGATATAAATTCCCTTTTGTCTTTTCTGGGTTTTGTTTGAATTTGGGGGTTTTTCATGTGTTTTATGATATTGCCTGATTTGGGTAGCAGAGAAATCTCTGGTTTACAAGATGTTGAAAAAATGGCCATAAGAAGAAAGTTTTTGAGATGAAACGTGCTGGTTTTGTGATTCAATATCTTATACATTTTGAGATGGTGGCTATATGACAGGTTGGGACATTTATTGTGAAATTCCTACTCTCAGTTGAATGGCCCTTTGTGTCTTTTGTGTTAGTTGTTGGACTTGTGCTCCTACCATACTGTTTTTTCATACATGTTGGAAAGTTAGGTGCTGTTACTTGCCCCGAATGTGCTGACCCCCGTTTGTTGACTGGTATGTTTGGTGATATCTTGACGGCTTTTTTGGTTGCTATTTTTTTAACTTTTTGGGTTTTAGTGTTTTCCATAGTTTTGGGTCGTAGAACTATGAATTGGTTTGTCAATCTTATCAACAGTGCAAATTTTAGATCATGTTTCAATAAATACACAATGTGATTGTGTTTTGTGTTTTGTGGAATGTATTTATATGGTGTTGTTTGATGGTTCCGAAACACTTGCATTTGTAATTGTTTTATGCTGCATTCGTTCAAGATCATGCGTATTTGCATCTCTCCACCGGAAAAAAATAGATAAGATTTACAGTCTGTTTTGAGTGTTAATTGTATGCCCTTTCCTATTCTCAGTATCCCCATGTGAAACTACCCCATTAGGCAAGCCCATCTCTTGACTGAAAAGAAGTGGGGCATGTTTCTTGGCATTATCATTTATCGTTGACTAAAACTTGTTGTACAGGCTGGAATATGTTATCCTAACCATTCCTCTCTCTTTTTTCAACTTTGGCAGTCACAATCTTGAGTATTCAAGATTTATAAATCTCAGCATTTGATATTGGGTTAGCAGAAGCAGGAAATGGTTAATTGGTCTGTTTTCTTGTTTGCCTCATTATCAAGTCTTTCTCTGTATCAACTAACTTTAAATATGACCTTGAGCCTCCTCCTCTGTTGAACAGGTATGGAGTGTTTTGACGCGCAGAAGCTATCATGTCTCAGTGTGTAGATGGGATAAAGCATTTATGTGCTTCTTTTCTCGGGTGTTGCGATCTCGATCTATATAAGCAGTCTAGAGGCCTTGATGATCCTGAAGTACTTGCCAGGGAGACAGTTTGTATGTTATCAGCTTGTGACCCTAAAACATTATCCATTTCTAATTTATCCTTGAATACATTCCGTACTCTTTTTTTGTTTTTGTAACTTCTGGTAATTTTGACCATATATCATTGCAAACCTTTGTCCCTCCGGAACTGTCTAACTTAATAATAGTACATTTAAATGGAACAGGATGATACTAGCTTTTTAGTGTTCCTACTCATGCGATTGTTCACTGTTGCTTTTTTATTTCCAAAACGACTACCGATCCTTCTGCTGAAATTTCTCTCTCTTCGTTGCAGTTAGTGTAAGTGAAATAGAGGCTCTATATGAGCTCTTTAAGAAGATTAGCAGTGCTGTGATTGATGATGGCCTAATTAACAAGGTATCTATCTCTTATTTGTCTTCACACGCTCACGTTGTTCACACCGGACTCCAGATCTATACATTAATATTTCTTCTGGCATAGTTAAAGTTACTCAGTATGTTTTTTCTTCTGTTTGTGATGTGACTGTCTGTGTTATCTACTTGATATCGGGGCTAAGTTGTCTTAGGATAAGAAATATGGTCGTTAGCTCGTTTTTGTGCTTCACAGGATTTGAAGGCCCTTTCTCTTTAATGCCATCTCGCTCATCAAGATAATTCTCATTGCCATATTATTGGAGTTTTTTTTGAAGATTGTTGCTACCATGTTTGCAGGAAGAGTTTCAGCTAGCATTATTCAAGACAAACAAAAAGGAAAGCTTGTTTGCTGATCGGGTATTATATTTTTTAATAAATTATTGCTCACGTTGAAGTCTATCTGTCAATGACATGCTATGTTATCAAGGTATTCTAATTTTTTTGATAAACAATTATATGAGTTTTTGTCTGTGTTTTGCAACTCCAGGTATTTGACCTATTCGACACGAAGCACAATGGGATTCTAGGTTTTGAAGAGTTCGCCCGTGCGCTTTCTGTTTTTCATCCAAATGCTCCCATAGATGAGAAGATTGACTGTAATTAATTTTGAATTGAGTTGACATTTTCACATTTTAAGTTCATTCCATTTTTTTCAGTTATCATGTGTATGCTTCTCTCTTAGTTTCTTTCTCTTACCAATGTTGTCCCGGTGCAGTTTCTTTTCAACTGTATGATCTCAAACAGCAAGGATTCATCGAGAGGCAGGAGGTAGATATCATTATTTCTGTCTCTTATTTTAGTCCAGAATAAATTAATCATCCGCATAAATGCCGAGCTACATGTAGTGACACACTTTGATGACCTTTCAAGGATCTTCTTGAGATTCTGCAAGTAATATGCAATGCTGCAATCTTGTGAACATTTAGAATTGATAGCAAACAAATTGGTCATAATATAACGTTACAATAATTTTAAATGATTGTTTAAGTTGGCGGGGAATAATGTTTCTTTCACTTATCATTTAAAGCTGGGACAATCTATCTCTTGCGGATACATTGGTATTGTTGTACAAATCATTGGTCTTATTGACGGACTAAAGACTTAGCTGGAAGACGGAGATTCTGTTGTAATTACCAAATGTTGTGTAAATTGATGATTGTTTGTAGCGAGTTAGATTCCGTTACGTTACAACCATTTGCGTTAGATTATGTTATGCTGTGAGTTTTAGGAGTAGTCACGCGATATAGATATTTGTTTTTGATAGCATATGATGAGCTTGAATATAAATTGTTTTTAATCAACGTCTGTCACATGATATAGATAATTGTTTTTGATATAGCATATGATGAGCTTGGATACGAATTGTTTTGTAATCATCTGTCACACTTCTTGTTGTAATATGTTTGGTTTTTGTTACTAATCTTCTATATTTCTTCCGGATTGTGGAGGGTTTTTAATTAAGATATCTATGCATGCAGGTAAAGCAAATGGTTGTAGCTACACTTGCTGAATCTGGCATGAATCTCTCGGACGATGTCATAGAAAGTATAATTGACAAGGTGCTCATTTGCCTTGATAATATTGATACATTGCCGAGCATTATGTTGCTATAGCCTCACGAGAAACAGTGGTGTATATACCATCATTCTGAAATTTGGAGATTTATTTTTGCAGACCTTTGAAGAAGCAGACACGAAACATGATGGGAAGATTGATAAGGAAGAGTGGAGGAGCCTTGTTCTCCGGCATCCATCCCTTCTGAAGAATATGACCCTTCAGTACCTCAAGTATGTTTCAAATACCATAACCGTTCTCTTTTTATTATACGTGAGTTCTGATGCAAGTCTGAGCCGTGTAGAATGAAGAGATCCACTTGTTGGCATAAATACAGACATTGTTCCTTGAACTCGTATAATATGCCTTGATTTGAACAACAAAAAATCTTGTAAAGTGAGTTATAACAGAAACAAATTTAACCTTGCTACTGTTTCTTTGATGCGCATTTATTACAATTCCATCTCTTGCACAATGTTAACTGTGAAAATGATTCAGCAAAATCTTGCTCTTGATCATCTTTTACAATTTCCAAGAAAAATGCACATGTAACCATACTTACAATGTTGTTATTATATACTTGGGCAGGGACATTACCACAACATTCCCGAGCTTTGTGTTCCACTCCCAAGTGGATGATACCTGATAGAGATCAAGGCCTCCTTTTTCAAGCTCCTATGCATTTGAACAAGGGCAGGACAAGTAATTTTTCAAGATTTTTTGGGATGTGTATTTTGTTGGTTTGTTTGTAATCACGTCATAGGTTGACAGCATGATCATATTCACAACCTATAAGTTTCTTAATCTTCTGCTGTGCAAATTCAAAGTCAAAATTACTGAAGCTTTCATTTTAAGGATTTTGGATATTCATATGTTCATTTAATATATTGGTGATGTAACAGTGTTGTCCCACAGTGTTGAAATTTTTAGATCCGCACTCATCTGTCAACATTTAATTCAATTTATAAAAAGAATCCAATTCTTATTGGCAATTTTTGTATGATTTGATTCAAAAAATTATCAATTATGAGATAAGCCCCAAACTAAGTACGGTGAGCGCCAAGATAGCCTTCCCCATAAGAACAGTACGAAATCAGGGAAGACAGGTCCCTCACCTAATTTACAGTCAGTCCCAGATAGAGCCGTCCTGATTAACATATGAGCCACCTTATTTATTGACCTACTATTATAACGAAATTAAATATAAATGAAAGGAGACAACAAAAACCGACAATTTGAAACAATCGTCCCTAATAAAGATAATATGGTAGTTTCCTAATTCACCTCTTGCACAACATCAAGACAATTTGAGCACACCTGAACCTGTGACTGGGAACTGGCAAGAATCCAACGAAGAACCTCTCGAATACCCATCGTCCCGACAACATTAGAATGGCATTCAGTGTGTGCCGGATCGGGGCAGTTTCCCAGGCAGCGGACCATTCGAGAATGGATACTCTGGCCATCGCCCGAACTTCTCCGAGATTGAGAATGCCGTTCATCCATACAACTTTGATTCGGACAAACCACAAAGCCAACAAAGCATCACAAGAAAAACCTGCTTGCTAGGAGAAAGCAAAGAAATTGCAGCCGTGAATCTCTCTTGAGCTGATCCCAAATCTGATAACATACTCCATAGAAACCAAATAATTCTCCAAATGGATGTCTGGTGCTGTCGGGACCCCTCCACCAGAATCAAGGTTCGAAGTGTTTTTCAATCCCCAGTTTAAGAACTGGCCAGATTTGAGGCAAATTTAGTTTAAAAGAATGTGTTAAAGTATCCTTGTATTTTGCCAAATTCATCAATCTGTCAACACGACACTCAAGTGGACTGACGAACCATAACCAAGCAAAACTCAAGGAGAAATTTATCAGAACTAAAAGCAAAAATCATATGCATAGAATAATAGCATCCAAAGATAACAAAAAACCATAGAATCCAAAACACTCCTTACCATAGGAGCCAAAAACTACCAACTGCAAATTTAAATGTAAGCTCCTCAAAAGTCTAGACAGGTCAAAGAGCAATTTAATCGACCTCCTCCATCTTGCTTCCCTCAGCATCGACCTCGGCATCCTCCAACGGGGGCATGTCAGCATCAGCCTCTCCCGCCTCCTCATCAATGCTCAATCCGAGCTTCAGCATCCTGTGGATCCTGTTGCCAAAGGTGTTGGGGTCGTCAAGGCTGAATCCAGATGTGAGGAGAGCTGTCTCGTGGAGCAAGAGCACGAGGTCCTTCACAGACTTGTCATTCTTGTCAGCGTCTGCCCTCTTCCTGAGCTCCTCCATGATTGGGTTCACTGGGTTGATCTCCATGGTCTTCTTGCTGGACATGTACCCAGCCATGCTGTTGTCCCTCAGGGCCTGCGCCTTCATGATCCTCTCCATGTTGGCCGTCCACCCGTACTCTCCAGTCACCAAGCAGCAGGGAGAGTCGACGACGCGGTCAGAGACCACAACCTTCTCGACCTTGTCGCCCAGAACGTCCTTGATGACCTTGCAGAGACCCTCAAACTTCTCCTTCAGAGCCTCCTGTTGCTTCTTCTCATCCTCAGTCTCATCGAGCTTCAGGCCTTCCTTGGTGGCTGACACAAGTTTCTTGCCCTCGTATTCCTTGAGCTGACCAATGGCATACTCATCGATGGCGTCAACCATGTATAGAACCTCGTAACCCTTCTTTCTCAACTTCTCTAGGAATGGCGAGTTCTCAACTGCCTTCTTGCTCTCACCGGTGATGTAGAAGATGTCATTCTGGCCCTCCTTCATCCTGGTGACGTAGTCCTTGAGGCTGGTCATCTCCTCACCGCTCTTGGTGGAGTGGTACCTGAGAAGATCTGCAAACTTGCTCCTGTTCTGGGAATCCTCGTGGATGCCGAGCTTGAGGTTCTTGGAGAAGGCCTCATAGAACTTGTTGTAGTCTTCCTTGTTCTCAGCAATCTCCTGGAAGAGCTCGATGCACTTCTTGACCAGATTCTTCCTGATGACCTTCAAGATCTTGTTCTGCTGTAACATCTCTCTGGAGATATTGAGAGGAAGATCCTCAGAGTCAACGATACCCTTGATGAAGCTAAGATACTCAGGGATCAACTCCTCACAGTTGTCCATGATGAAGACTCTGCGGACATACAACTTAATGTTGTTGGGCTTCTTCTTTGTGTCAAAGAGATCGAAAGGTGCCCTCTTGGGGACAAAAAGGACAGCCTTGAATTCTAGCTGACCCTCAACAGAGAAGTGCTTCACATTCAAGTGCTCCTCCCAGTCGTTTGTAAGGCTCTTGTAGAACGCGGCATACTCTTCCTTGGTGATCTCCTCAGGCTTCCTCATCCAGATGGGTTTCTGCTTGTTTACCAAAGACCACTCGTGGGACACTTCCTTGATCTTCTTCTTTTTCTTCTCTTCCTTCTCCTTTTCTTCATCAACATCCTCTACTTTGCCTTCCTCATCCTTCTTCTCCTCCTCGTCCTCATCATCAGAGATTTCCTTTTCGATGGTCTTCTCAATCCATAGGGAGATTGGGTAGCTGATGAATTCAGAGTGCTTCTTGATGAGGTCCTTCAAGCGACGCTCCTCAAGGTACTCAAGCTGGTCTTCCTTTAGGTGGAGGACAATCTTGGTACCTCTGCCAAGAACCTCACCAGAGGTGTCTCTGGTAACAGTGAATGATCCACCAGCCTGGGACTCCCAGACATACTGCTCATCATCATTGTGCTTGGTGGTGACAATAACCTTGTCAGCAACAAGGTACGCTGAGTAGAAACCCACTCCAAATTGTCCAATCATACTAACATCAGCACCAGCAGCAAGTGCTTCCATGAACTCCTTGGTCCCAGACCTTGCAATGGTACCAAGGTTGTTTACCAAATCTGAAAAACAGCGATACCCAATTTAACACAAACAACCACAAATTACAATGCAGGAACAAGACATTACTAATTAAAAAACCTTTAAAAAGACAATACTTACCAGCCTTGGTCATGCCAATACCACTGTCAATAATGGTCAAGGTGTTGTTGGCCTTGTCAGGGATAATGTGAATAAAGAGTTCAGGTTGTCCATCAAGCTTGCTCTTGTCGGTCAAGCTCTCAAATCTAATCTTGTCAAGAGCCTATTCACAAACCATTAACAGAATTAAGCTTCTTGCTTTTACAAATTAACAAGCAATAACCAGCAACAAATTAAGTAGGCAGAAATCATATTTCAAATTTCAGCAACCTTTCAACGACAACAATGAAACAGGATTCCACGAATGATAAAAATAACAGTTGAATTTTATCAAAAACCTAAACAATAATATCTGTAATGCCCAGTCATCTGCCAATAATTCAAAATTCCTATCAAATATGTCATGATCAAAATATTCCAATATCACTAACAAAAACCTGACAGACTGAAAATATTCAAGAGATCTCCACTGGAATAGAGAACAAAATATCAAACTGTCACGTTTACACTTTCCCAAATGATCTCAATAGTAAATATTAAATACAGTATCAAACCTATAGATCATATTGGTAAGAAATCAAACTAAAACAGAAACAGAACACAATTTCCACCGAACAAATTTCCAACCTACTGAACAAGATCCAGCACATACGCATAAGTAAACAAGATAATAAATCATCAGTACTGAATATAAGAACACAACACAATAAACACCGATTAAGAACATCTACATCTTCCAACGAAGCCGAAAATGATACAGATCAAACAAAATCACTACACAAAACATGCAATTCCAAACCGAATCAAGCAAATTACACAGCAGAGAGGGCGAGAGAGAGAGAGAGATAGAGAGACGTACATCTGAGGAATTGCTGATGAGCTCGCGGAGAAAGATCTCCTTGTTGCTGTAGAAGGTGTTGATGATCAAGCTAAGCAGTTGGTTGATCTCGGCCTGGAAAGCAAACGTCTCGGTGTCCGCCATTGCTGTCGAGACCTTGAGGAACGTTACAGAGAGAGCTTTAGGGTTTCGCGAGAGAGAGAGAGACTGTGCAGTGCTGAGAAAGGAGGAGAAGAGGAGGTCATTTTATATATAGAGTTGGGCTAGGGTTTCTAGATCCTTCTATTGTCCCCAAATTTCGTGAAGATTTTAATGGATATTTTCTCAGAAATAGTAAATTAGGATTTGAGGGTTTGTTAGGCTACGCCTAATAGAGGAGCCGCATCGGGTCCAACGCAGTTCTGTTGGCGACACGTGTCTCTCTGGCTGTGGTGATTGGTGCTTTGTTGACCGTGACTGTCATGCTTGGCGTGAAATGGGAGTTTCCTACTAAAACCTCTCTAACAAGTTTTTACAAATTCTCTTTTTAATAATGTGGTTTTTTGTTGTTCTTGAGAAAATGTTACTTTAATAGTCGGATTTCACATAATTAGATGATTTTAGTTTTTTTGTATGCGAACTATTTTATTTTTTCGCTTTACTGGAGAGGATTCTCGACAACAAAGTATGAAACTTCAAAGACTGGCTCGTTCGACTTCGCCAACTTTTGAACTATAATGCATTGGTTGTGGCGGAGACGGTGGCGATTAGATTCAGATAAGTGTGGGCAAGGGTGAGAGCGAGAGAACGAAAATGAGACAAATAGATTATTATTGATTTGGTAGATGATGCATGTGTTTTTATATCTAAAATGGTCTGATTGGTCTGGTAGTCAATTAATATTATTGGTTTGATAGTCAATAAAGACCAATTTGTTGGTTTGGTAACGATGTATACATTCTTAGAGGAGAAATCAGGTTAGAACCACTTCCCAGTGTAAGAATCATGAGAGCCCACGTGGAGATGTCATATGGCAACGTAAGTGCACGTGTTTCCATTATTATGTTGTGTATTTCATAAAACAGTCAGTCGATATTTTCATTATTATGTTATGTATTTTCATTAAATAGCCGGGCAATGTTTCCACTATTATGACATCGTTACACCTCCCCCAACATGGTTTACTTAAAGGGTATGGTATGAAATTCGAGCTACAATCAAGGACTCTCGTAACAGTCGGGGACCTCGTAACATATTTCCCCCAATAGGATTGAGTATTCACCCAAAGTTGCATGTTATGAAAATAAATTTCATAATAATGGAAACACCGACTGACTATTTAATAGAAATACACGACGTAATAACGAAAATACGTGCGAGGTACATGTGCATGTGTTGCCATGCAACGCTTATAGTTAGTTCTCATGCCTCGTGTGCTTCTCTATATTTTTATATCTATATATGGTTTATTTTGTGGTTTTGGAATGAATGTATGATTTCGATAATTTGAGAGTGATTTGAGGGCAATTTTGTCTTTTCAAAATAAAATTAACATAATATGACGAAATCGGGTAAAATAAAAAATAAATAGTTAGAATATCACATAAATCAAAAACATATTTAGGTATAGGAACGTGAGAATTAGAAAAAATATATATAGGGATGCATTCCATTGAGAACAGCCACTAACGTTAGAACGCGGTGTGACCATCAGATCAAATCCAATCCAACGATCTGAACTTAAACAGAACCCAAACGTGTGCGCACAAGATATTTGAGACAAGGGCAGATCCG
>JAYMTP010007760.1:0-10685 GCA_036897365.1 Geranium brycei | reverse complement strand
TTTAAACACAAGGGTATATTTGCTATTTTAAAAAAAGTTAACAGAGTGGGGTTATCTGGGACGTTAGTGAATCTAAGGAACCTCATAATTAACATTTATCTTTTAGGGGTGTAAGTGAGACTTTGAGATACTTAAGAGGATTTAAGTGTCATTATTCCCACAACTAATTATTCCTGCTTGGAAATTTAGGCATTTAAAATAAATATTAAATTCTCATACTGCTGAATGTAGACAATAAAAAATATATTAGCATAACAAACAAGTATTATGGTCTCTCTAAAGAGACATCACAACTGTATGAGCCTCACAATATTAATGCATAGATCTTCGTTTTGAACTCTATTATGATCATGATGTAATTTAAAAAACAAAAAAGCATGTACAGGATGGGAATAAAATGCTGTAGGCTATTATATACTAAATGAATTTTATTTATTAGAATATATGTTTTATTTTTAAATAGTTTTTATAGGGTCTCTCTTTCTTTATTAATATTTTCTTTTCTTAGATTGAAATGATATGCAATGATAGTTAATAATAAACGATTTTTGACCAAATCCCTATTCAAAATGAAAGTTCAAATTTTTTAACACCAAGTTCCAATCTTTTTTCATGGATTACTCTAAGAAACAGTGTTTATGTTACCATTCTTACCGGTCAAAGGCTGATTCAACGAGATTAATGAGGGACTAATTTGGCTTCATAGACATTATTATTTATTTAACAAAGATAAGAACAATGTATGCAATGCATTTAACAGTTTTAATAGCATATATATGAAAGTAATGGATTACTAGCAATTGACCATCACTTTATTTGTGATAATATTACTCTAGTTGTTCCTATTGTTTGTATAATAGATGAGTGAGTGACGCCTTCATACGCCTCCTCGCATATTCTTTTCCATTTCTGCTGGTAAGCAATATGTTTAACATTCATATTTTTCGTCACATATGTTTTTATTAATATATATGATAATTAATTTTTGTGTTATAATATTTCATAACCCAGATTTTGCATTAATATTGAATATGTTCAACATTTATTTGTTTTCAAATCTTACTTTCAAATATTGAATTTTAATTATAACTAATGTTCGAAAACAACGATAATAGAATAATTTTCATATGAAATGTCAACCGTCTCGATCTTGTTCAAATTTAAATCCAAAATTTAAATTACTTAGATCCTTTAAAATATTATAAAGTAATTTTTTCTTATTTATCATCATAATTTTAAAGCAATAATAGCCACCGCTCATATAAACATGTATTGATAGTATTGTATCACTTAAAAGACATAACTAGCTAGAAATTGCACATACATATATGTACCTTCTCTCTTCAATCCATCCTTATTTATGTATCCATCACATATAATAGAATTTGTAGTTATTGTACAAATATGTAATTATTGTACACTGAAATTGAGTGACTTTTTGGAAAGCAGTAGAGAGACATAAAGGTGAAAGCATATGTAGTTAAATATTGGTAACAACTTAAATCTGATGAGCTTGTTGAACAACCCACTTTTCAAACATTTATTAGTAGCTGAAAATGACAATCAATTATTCATTTTATTTCTTTCATAAGAAAATCATTTTACTACATATAAAGCAAGTTGATGCAAAATTGATTTCATTATACACAAAAAGAGTGCTGCTTCCTTTTCTTCTTCCCCAGTTTATGTTCATGCTTTAATAACAATGGTCCTACTCCTACCATTTTTTCTGTATTGTCATATGTACCTTTCTCTTCAAGGCTACTTTATTTCCAGTTTTGGCTTCTACTTTTTGTGACTCAAATCATACCCACAGCCTGTTTGATTAAATTTACCAATGCCTATTTTGGTCTCATATACAGTTCTGTAGCAATTTTGGTTCAGCTTTCAACAAGTTAGAGACCAGAGAGATATGGGGAGAGAGTATCATCCTCTGTTGGGAGGTGTAAGAGAGAAGAAGTACAGTCATGGTTTCTCTGCTGCTGAGATGGAGTCTCTTGCTAGTGTCTGTGAAACAATTTTGCCTCCTTTACCAATGCTCAGTTCTGACCAGACCACTTCCATGGCTGTCAAGTTCTTGGAATCAGCTTCTGGGTCTCAAGCTCCTGTGCCTGATGAGGTAATAATCAATACCCCCTCTCTTCTCCATGTTCTTATGCATGTCATGGTCATTGCTTTGGATTCCGTGGCTGCGGTTAGAGTATCGTATCTGAAAGATGTGAATCTGTTCACCCGTTTAAATAACAGCCTCGGCCTCCACCCGTGAACTTGAGCTTTTAATTCGGTTGGGCTCCTAACTAGGGCGGTAAACGAGCTGAGCTTTTAACGAGCCGCTCGAGCTCGGCTCGTTAAATATTTGGTTCGGCTCGTTACGATCGAGCTCGAGCCGAATTCGAGCTTAAGATTAGGCTCGTTTAATAAACGAGTCGAGCTTGACCCTAACCTTTCAAAGCTCGATAGGCTCGCGAGCGACTTGTTTAATGTTTAATTAATTATATATTTTAAAATTTTAATAAATATTTATAATAGACGTAAATGAGCCGAATCAAGTTGAGTCAATCTCAAGTTGGCCCATTTATTACTTAATGAATTATTTATTTATTTTTAATTTTTAATGAATATTTGTATTGAAATCTAAGCGAACCGAATCGAGTTGATCTTGTCAGTTTTATTTCGAGCCGAACTCGAGTTTAGTTGCATAAGCTCGTTCGAGCCCGAGCCGAATACTTTTTTCACGAGTCGAGCCGAGCCCTGCCAAAATAAAGCTCAATTCGGCTCGTTTACACCCCTACTTCTAACAGCTGCTACTCGTAGTTCGTTTTCGGGGTTTTCTGTATCTCCCTGTTTTGATCCAGAATCAAGTGTTTTTAAAATTGAAATTGAAATTTGGAACAGGTTGCAGAGTTTTTGGCTAGCAGGGCATTATTTGAGGCTCAGATATTGGTGAGAGTGGTTCTGTGGTTGCTGTCCACAAGGTTGGGGACAGTGTTGCTTTGTGGGACTCTATGTTTCTGTAGAGAATGGCCTTTCATCAGTACCTTCTCTGCTGTGTCCTTGGACAAGAGAGAAGTGGTGGTGCAGAAGTGGCTTAGACATTGGTTTTTCACTCCCATTAAGCTTGCTTTTGCTTACATTAAAGTCTTGTGCCTCCTCTTCTTCTTCTCTCAGGTAATGATGCTTTATTCAAGTTTTTTTTTTTCCATTAGCTTCATTTCCTTGTCTTCATAGGGAATTGTTTGGGTCATAACGGAATTTAGTGATCACTTGGGGGAATAACTTAACAGTTCGAGCATGTAAATAGATAATCAGGCATTAACATGGCACCAAAGAACTCCACCTATCAATTTAACTTCATTCCGTTCTTGTGTTCGAACAATTTACAGACATCAAAGAATAAAAAGTTAAGAATATGTGTAATGTAATCTACATGAGTTGTGACAACTCATTATCACAACTTACACATGATCACATCAGGAGATGCATGAATGAGCTTCTACAAATGCTCTTTGCTTTGTATATAATATCTCATAAACCATATTAATCTGCAAGGTCATTAGGTCAACTGTTACATTAAATTGAATCTCTTATTATTGGCTTTTCATATGACAGATAACATTGTTTAATGAAAATTTGGTGCACATTACTTTTTGTTTGACAGATGTCATTGTTTATTCAAAAATATTGGTATTGTTTGGTTCACATTGTTTTCCAAAAGCTTGGTTTACAAATAGTATCCCATAAAATTAGAAGAATTAATAAAAATGTGTCTTATATTATGCTACATTTGGAAGATTAGGTGTGTTCTTTAATGACATAGAAGTGCTATGAACATTGTGTTTTTGTGCAAATGTATATACATTTTTAAAATTAACCATCAAATTAAGAATTATTTTTTTAAAATTAAAATAAATATATTTTTTACAAGTTTTTCTAATTAAATTTTATATAGTAATGACATATGTTTGTCATTTTCCCATAAAACATTCACTATAATGCATTATGAGGTGCAAATACTTTTCAACATATGATCAATAGAGTTTTGTTCAAACTTCACTGTAAAAATATTTTCTGATGTTATTGACAACATTTTCTTCACCAGGTAACAGTAGATGGTGAAAACCCAGCATGGAAAGCCATTGGATATGCTGCAGACAGTGAGGAGGACCTTCCCCAAGTCCCAAAAGAGAGGCCTCTTGAAAAGGGAGTCATAGAGACAAGAGAAGAAACTGACTCTTCAATCCTCAAATCCCTGATCAAGAAAGGCCTTGAAGTTACACCAGATTCTAAGCATGACCTCTACAAGATCAGGTGTGATGTTGCAATTGTGGGCAGTGGGTGTGGAGGAGGTGTTGCAGCTGCTGTATTGGCAAGCTCTGGTCACAAAGTCATTGTCATTGAGAAAGGGAACTATTTCACCAGCTCAGACTACTCGTCTTTGGAAGGCCCGGCCATGAATGAGCTGTATGAATCAGGAGGGATCTTGGCAACTGTTGATGGGAATATGGGGATTCTTGCAGGATCAACAGTTGGTGGAGGCTCTGCCATTAACTGGTCAGCATCAATCAGAACACCAGACACTCTGATCCAAGAATGGGCCAAAGAGCAAAAGCTCTCACTCTTTGGCAGCCCCCAATATCTTCATGCTATGGATTCAGTCTGCAAGAGACTCGGTGTGTCAGAGAAATGCGCAAAGGAAGGATTTCAGAACCAGGTGCTTAGGAAGGGCTGTCAAAATCTTGGAGTAGATGTTGATTTTGTGGCAAGGAACTCATCAGAGAGCCATTACTGTGGATCATGCGGCTATGGCTGCAGAAAAGGCGAGAAGCGAGGAACTGACACGACCTGGCTGGTTGATGCTGTAAATCATGGGGCAGTGATACTATCAGGATGCAAAGCTGAGAGGCTCATACTCGAAAAGACCAACAACAGCTCTGGAGGAGGAACAAAGAAAATGAAATGCTTGGGAGTCATAGCAAAGCCTTCCAATACTGCCATCAGGAAGCTGCAAATAGAGGCCAAAGTTACAATATCAGCATGTGGGGCTCTCCTAACACCCCCTCTAATGATTCGCAGCGGCCTCAAGAATCGGAACATAGGGCGTAACCTTCATCTCCATCCTGTCCTCATGACATGGGGATACTTCCCAGAGTCAGCTTCAGAATTCGAGGGAAAGTCCTTCGAGGGAGGCATCATCACATCGATCCACAAGGTGCTATCTTCTGATTCTGAGGTGAAAGCCATCATTGAAACTCCTGAGTTAGGGCCTGGATCGTTCGCTTCCTTATGTCCATGGGAGTCAGGGCTTGACATCAAGAACAGGATGCTAAAGTATTCAAGAACTGCCCATTTGATCACAATTATCAAAGATGAAGGGCCAGGAGAGGTTAAAGTTGAGGGGAGGATCAGCTACAAGCTAAGTGCATCAGACAGGGAAAATTTAAAAGCTGGTTTGAGGCAGTCGTTGAGAATTTTGGTGGCAGCAGGAGCTGAAGAGGTTGGCACACACAGGAGTGATGGACAGAGGCTTAAATGCAAAGGGATCACAGAAAAGGAGCTGGAGAAGTTTCTGGATACAGTTTCCGCGGTGAACGGGCCGCTAACTATGGCCAAGGAATGGACAATCCTCACTTCAGCACATCAAATGGGGAGCTGCGGGATGGGCAGTAACGAAAATGAAGGCGCGGTGGATGAGAATGGGGAGAGCTGGGAAGCACAAGGGCTGTTTGTTTGCGACGCGAGCGTGCTGCCAAGTGCTGTTGGGGTCAATCCCATGATCACCATCCAGTCAACAGCTTATTGTCTGTCACAGAAAATTGCACAGTCCTTAGGACAGCCTTCTCCTATGGCTTAGTTCTTGAGAGTAATGCTTTCACCTTATATATGGTAAACTTGCATTATATTGTTTCTAGTATTTGCCAAAATAATATTCAGTTAAATCTAAGACCACATCATTTGTAATTGTGACATTTAAAAATAGAGGTTTAGTGTGAAAGAAAGATGTTCAATATTCATCAATGGTTTATAGCCAAGATGGAGAAATTCCAGATTAATATATTGAACTGTTTCTTGGTTTGATCATAAGATTTGAAACGGTCCTTCTGTCCTTTAATAGGATGCTTCACCGCCTATTTAACTTATACGGCAAGATGACAAAGAGAGCTGAAACCAACTTCCAAATTATGCCCATATTTAGTTTTGTGCATCAATCATTAACCACATCTAGAGAACGGCAGTTCCAGCAAGTTCTGATACAGATAAAAGTAGTTTACATCCTTTTACCAATATAGTTCAGTCTTGATTCATCAATTTAAATCTACCATGGTGAGTGAGATGGGAAGAGAGTGTCATCCTCTGTTGAAAGGAAGCGGGGACAGAAAATACAGTCATGGCTTCTCTGCAGGTGAGATGGAGTCACTAGCTAGTGTATGTGAGACTGTATTGCCTCCTTTGCCATTGATGAGCTCTTTGGAGGGTGTCACGGACCAAGAACAAGTTTCTGATGCTGTTAAGTCTTTCTTGGAATCGGCTTCTGGATCTCAAGCTCCAATACCAGATGAGGTAATAGTATTGATTAATATGTTTATTTTCATATTTTCTATAAACAAAATTATGCATACATATTTGTGATTTGGATTGGAAATTTGGAACAGATTGCAGAGCATATAGCAAAACATGCCTTGGTGAAGGCTTGTATATTGGTTAGAGTGGTGTTGCTGATGCTGTCCACAAGATTAGGCACACTTTTGCTATGTGGGTCTCTGAGTTTTAAGGAAAAATGGCCATTTGTGAATAATTTCTCAGCAATCTGCTTGGAGAAGAGAGAGGTGATTCTGCAGAAGTGGTTCGAGTGTAGGGTCTTGACACCTATTAGGCTTGTTCTTGCTAATATCAGAGTCTTGTGCCTCTACTTCTTCTTCACTCAGGTATTTTGCTTCTTGGATTTATTCTTTTTGATGGTATTGGGTGTGGTTTTGGTGATTGTGTCATTTTCTAGTAGCAGGTGGGAATGATGATAGATTATCATTTTCTAACCGTGTGATCCGCAAAATAATGAATAATTTTGACGATTGGACCAACGGCTTGAACATCAATATTAAATCCAGTTTTTTTTATTTGGAATTCAAAAATGAAAATTGTGAATGAATCTGTCAAATGAAAAGGACTTTGGCACTTCATTGGCACTGCCTAAATTAAAATATAGATGCATACAATTAGCCCTAATACTCATTTTTAATTATCTTCTATCAGTTTTTTTTTTGAATCATCTTCTATCACAGTTTTAATTTGCTTCTGTTGCTATAGTACATAGCACAGTTTTGTGCTCTGTCAAGAAAATGATCCCTGAAACTTTGTATATTAATGAACTATAAATCATTTACATTCAAAAACTGTATAATACTTTTTTTTCATAAATGTAATTTGATGATACACCAGAATTTTGTTCATAAACCTTTTACACATCTGCAGCTTACAGAAAATGGTACAAACCCAGCATGGGAAGCAATAGGATATCATCCAGAAACTGAGAAGCAGAGCACAGTCGCGGAGGGCAGGCCTCTCGACAAGGGAATAATAGAGACTATGAAAGAAGCAAACTCTTCTCTTCTCCAAACCCTCTCAAACAAAGGTTTTGAAATTGCAGCAGACTCAAGAACTGCTCTCCACAAGATCAAATGTGATGTTGTAGTTGTTGGCAGCGGGTGCGGAGGAGGAGTTGCAGCAGCAGTTCTGGCGACTTCGGGTCATAAAGTCATTGTTCTCGAGAAAGGGAACTATTTCACGAATTCAGATTACTCATCTTTAGAAGGCCCCTCTATGCACCAACTCTACGAATCAGGGGGGAAAATAGCTACACTTGACGGGGGCATGGGGATTTTGGCAGGATCCACAGTTGGTGGAGGCTCTGCTGTTAACTGGTCTGCATGCATCAGAACACCAAGCAATGTGCTGCAAGAATGGGCCGATGACTACAAGCTCTCGCTCTTTGGCAGCCCTCGGTATCGTTTGGCCATGGATGCAGTGTGCAGCAGAATTGGTGTCACTGAGAAATGTGTCCGCGAGGGGTTTCAGAATCAGATACTTCGCAGAGGCTGTGAAAATCTTGGCGTGGATGTTGAGTTCGTGCCAAGGAATTCTCCAGAAGATCATTACTGTGGATCTTGTAACTATGGATGCAGAAAGGGAGAGAAACGAGGGACTGACACTACCTGGCTGGTTGATGCAGTGAATCATGGTGCCGTGATACTGACGGGTTGTAAAGCCGAGAGATTCTTGCTGGAGAATGACGATTCTGGAGGAACGAGGAAAATGAAGTGCTTGGGAGTGACAGCAAAATCTTCCAATGATTCTATCGAGAAATTGCATATTGAAGCCAAAGTGACAATCTCGGCATGTGGGTCTCTTCTAACACCCCCTCTAATGATTTCCAGTGGACTGAAGAACTGGAACATAGGTCGAAACCTTCATCTCCATCCCGTTCAACTGACCTGGGGTTACTTTCCAGCGTCGGGCTCTGAGTTCAAGGGGAAAATTTATGAGGGAGGAATAATTACATCAATCCATAAGATGTACTCGTCCGACTCCAAGCTTAAAGCCATCATTGAAACTCCTGCATTAGGGCCTGGGTCATATTCTACACTATGTCCCTGGGAGTCTGGACTTGATATCAAGAAGAGGATGCTCAGGTATGCAAGAACTGCCCATCTGATCACAATCGTCCGAGATGAAGGATCTGGAGAAGTTAAACAAGAGAAAAAGATAGAGTACAAGGTAAGTGCATTGGACAAGGAAAATATCAAGGCTGGTTTACAGCAATCGTTGAGAATCTTAGTAGCTGCAGGAGCTGCTGAGGTTGGTACCCTCAGAAGTGATGGACAGAGAATCAAATGTAAGGGAATCACAGAAACAGACCTGGAGGAGTTCCTGGAGACGGTTGGTGCAGAAGATGGGCCATTGTTGCCGGTAGAGAAGTGGATGCTTTATTCTACAGCACATCAGATGGGGAGCTGCAGGATGGGAACGAGTGAAAGAGAAGGTGCCGTGGATGAAAATGGGGAGAGCTGGGAAGCGCAAGGACTGTTTGTTTGCGATGCTAGTGTTCTGCCAAGTGCTGTGGGTGTCAATCCCATGATCACCATCCAATCAACTGCCTATTGTCTGTCACAAAGAATAGCAGAGTTGATAAGGGAAAGATCCTCTGAGGTCTATTAGTTCTCCATGTTATCTCTTCTATTGCACACAAATGGCACAATATCATATTTTGGCACAGTACATAAAGCTTGTGTGGCATAGTGTTCAAGTAATGGATAAGCATCAGCAATGAATATAATAGCTTTTGCAGGATTGCTTTGTGCAATTTCATATGTAGCGCTTACCACTATATGACGTGCATGCTAAAGTGCAACAAGGTGGAGTCCTGTGTTCTTCTCTCTTTTACGTATAACCTTGCCGTTCAAAACTGTGCACTCCTACAAACACCATAGCACAGTGACCAAAAGGAACTTGAATAAGTGCACGGGTAAATGAATTGGGAAACGTAAAAAGATTAACAACGGTATTGTGATTATTAGGAATCACTGTAAGGTGGGTTCCATGAGAACATCTCTATCTGTACAAGCAAAAGGAGTTTTCTCCAAAATCTCTATCCGAGTTAGGTGAGATCAAGGTAAGGACACTGTAGCCTGTTCTTGCTGAAAGAGATAGAATATCTTAAAATTCATAACTATGCGGGTGAAGGAAACCGTAATTTGAGTAAACTACAGTTGTCTCCTTCAAGGCTCCATGATATCATAATAAACTTCATTACACATAATAGCCCCATCTTATAATATGTGTTCTTCTCGTCTTTCTTATTCCAGAAATATATGGCCGTGTTTATACTAATCTTAGTGAGGTTCTGTTGGCCTGCATTTCCATAATGGTTATAGAACAAGAATCACTTTAATTTGTGTAAATTTTAAGAAGTAATCATTACCTTTCTCTAACCATCATATAAGACTTGTACAGATGCAAAAGGGAGGAGGAACATCACAGAACTAGTGCAAAGACTACTTTTCAGACTTCACCTCAGACAGAAATTTTGTTGATAATGTACCCACCCCCTTGAATAAACAGCAGAAAACCCTTTGGAATGCTGATCCTACTTTTGACCATCAACTGAGGCCCTGCTGCTCAAGAAAGTTAATAGTGTTTATATATTTTAGACTTAGTAATGATATAATTAATCCTCGTGAACAAAACTGAAAAGAAAACTTACAATACATGGCCTATCCATCATACCCAATAGATTGACTGAATGTGATTGTTGGAATTTCAGAGAAAAAACAACTAAACAAGCACACATCAAAGCAAGACATGTAAACTTGTAAATTCTGAGATCACACCTCCCAGCCTTTTGAAGTTCGGAGAACTAAAGCTGCATTTCTTTACCAGTTCTCTTGCAGACTTTTAACTTTGTAAGAAAATCGAGTCCAATTACTTCTAGAAAGTAGAAACCATAAGAAAATGACATATGAAGCATGAAAAGAAGAAGTCATGTGTTTGTATCAAATTGCAGACACCAAAATATATGGCGTATGCTTTCTGCCACATAGTTATGTTAGAGGTAGGTAAATTCAAGCACACAGATCCAGATTGGAGACAAAGATAGCAATTCCTCAAACTCATCTAAACATATATATATATAT
>JAYMTP010007759.1:0-10685 GCA_036897365.1 Geranium brycei | reverse complement strand
AAAAAAAAATATAATATTTTTATAAATTAATAATTAAACAACATGGCTTTGATTTGCCATTGAAGCATCTGATAATATATGGTAGGATACGAATGTTTATGAGGGGAAATATATTTTATTAATCTCTCTTATTTTTTTATTAATCACTCACATCACGTGATGATGGACTCTTAAGAATCTAACTTAATACACATTTTAAAATTGATTATTAATCAATAAAAAAACAATTCTGTGAAGCTTACAAAAACCACTAATTTAGTTTACAGATTAATCTTCGTAAAGGGTGATTAAGAAACCACATGCTTACTCCATATATATTGACAGATTGAAATTTTTTTTTGTAAAAATAATAAATTTTTTATCTTCTTCAAAATTAAATTCAATATTTAATCACTTAGTACATCTTCAATCCAACACCAAAGTGATAAATGGAAGACAAAATTTGTCAGCACAATGCCAACTCCAAATATATGTGTAAGTTTAAAATGATATTGTTTAAAAATAAAGAAGAATTATTTTTCTTGGTTTAAAATTATTTTTTTAATTAATTAAAAAAATATTGTTTTAATAAAATATTAAAAATACATTTTAAGGCAAGGCTTGGGTTGGTAATTATGCAAAAATATGATTGAAATAACATGTTTCTAGCTATTCAACATTAACATATTATTTTGCTCCCAAGGAGATGTTTTGTTAGCTGAACATTACACTGTTTGTGATGAGGTTGACAGTTCAATCTTACTGAAAGGGCTAAAGAATTTTATGGTAAATAGAATTAACAGTATAATTTTAAAAATATTAAAATAATATTTTGACAGCCACGTATGATAATTATTTTCAGTCGTTCGTAGATATTTTATTAATTATTTACTTAAATATTGAAACCTTATCAACTCTCGTATACATTTCTTGATATGGCTTTTCTATCTCATAAATTACTTGATTTCAATTTTCAAAGTGTTGATTACTTTTAGTAATAAGGCTTTATTTGTACTGTTTGCTTTTGACTCTTAGTTGGGTCATCAAAGGACCATCATTACTCAATTATTGAATGAAAAAGTTGAATACCCATTTTAGTAACACGTGGGGCCTTGGTATTGGCTGCCTTTTACATTACTGTCAACCAGCATTAAACCCTCTTTTGCTTTGCTTTTAGTTTTATTCCATTGTAAGAGACATGAGAGATGGTGACCACTTTTTTTCTCTTCTCTTGTGAAAAATTAAAGCTCCATAGTGCATAGGATTGTTCTAGCTTCATTTTTCAATAATAATAATAATAATAATAATAAATCAAAAGTAATTAATTATCATTGTTAAACATTCAAAAATGAAAAGATTATCTATTATATTTCATATTATATACTTTTTTTATGATTTATGAATAATTTATTAAAGTTTGACAGAATCTAATGAGCATGCACATTATTGATAAACATGATATATATTAAAAATACTATTCTACAAATTTGAACAAAAATGGTTAAACAAATTGTGATAAAAATTCTATAAAGTGTCTTTACCTTAATTTCCGAGCCTAAAATAGAGCTTCTAAAGTTGGTAAAATTTAGTACCAATAGTTGGTCAATTGGGTCAACTGCAGACAAGTACGTAAGGTGCATGGGAAATAGCATGTTCTAGCAGCAAGCTAGTCTCTTTGACAAGTCTAATCTTGAGTTTATTTGGGTTGAATTGTTGCAGGTTCAATGTTGACCATTCCTAAATAATAATGCATTTTTATTATTAAAAATTTAAAATAAATGAACTTACTTTATATTTTAATGGAGTTTTTTTTCTTCATGTTTTTGTTTATTTGAAATACTTTTCGTATTTTCGTTGAATTATCACATGTATTTCTTTTTATGGGAAAATGTCGCTTACCTCCATGTCCTATGCACGATTTTTACTTACTTCTCCGAAAACAGTTCCCGAACTATATTAACGTTTCACTTAACCCCAACGGTGTTAATTTTTGGTTGAAGTGACGAAAATGCCCTTGCATTTAAAAAACAAAAAAAACATTTTCTTAAAACATATTTTTTATAAAATAAATGATAAAAACCGATTCTAATATATATTTTAAAAAATATTTAAAATGAAAAGCGGTTTTTAAACATCGTTTTTTATGTTTTATAATTTTTCTATTTTTTTAAAATAATATTTTTAACACTAAAATCAGTTTTTTATTATTTATTTTATAGAAAAAAATATATTTTTTAAAAGTTTGAAAAATAATTTTTAATTTTTTAAATACAAGGGCATTTTTGTTATTTTAAAAAAACAACAAAATTTTCAAAAACTAATGTTGTTGGGGTTTAATGAAAACCGTGCATAGTACAAAAGGGTAAGTGACATTTTTCGTTTTTTTATAGATAGTTGAGATATCGGAAGATAGGTAATTAAGAAAATTACTATCTTCTATTTAAATACTATTTCACGCGGGATTGCATCAATATGGTAATATTAGTGGACATCTGTAAGCGGATGACATAAAAGTATCCGTTATGAGTGTCGTTCATGCCTAGGGTCTTTACACTCGACGCACGGTTTACTACTATAGGTAAGCTGGTACTCTACGCATGCAATTTGAACTATACGCATTTTAAACACATGACCAGACACATGCACAGTTCTTCGATTAAAGTACATTCACCATGATTTCATTATTTACTAGACCATTATTTTTTGTATTGCAAACATAGTCTGAACATATGACCATGATCGCAATTCGAAAAAGAAAGTCAATACACGGTTAGATCCAAGTTGTTGGGGGGAAACCATACCTTATCAAAGAAGAACACAAAACAAGGAAGGTTATGTACACATTAAAGCTCATATCTAATCTCAAAAGACAAATTTATAAGGTTTTGAATCTAATGTGTATATAAACTGTCATTATATCTCGTAATCTTTCAATGTGGGACCTGGACTCACATGTGAAATTCCTGACATATTCCATACTCAACTCATCTTTTTATAGAATTTATGTCCGCACATAGCCGATGCATTAAGCCTCATATGTGTCAGCTATATCTAAAGTCAAACAAAATGACCGTCGCCCACTTTGTAGCCGACACATTCTATGACATGTGTCAACTAGGTATTATGAGAGTCCCGACGTCTGTATTTGAATGCGACGGCAAGGAAGATATTTTGAGCATTGACCACTCATATGTTGACTGTTGACCGATCTAGCCAACATAATATTTTCTAATTAATATAACAATGTGAAATTTCAAATAGAAATTGTTCTCTAATTTGATTCATTTATAGTATTTGAACAAGGTTATCGGTACATGTTAAACTTTGAGATAGCCTTTTAAAACCAAAGATTATAATTAGATTCACGCTTTATAGTAAACTAAATTTAGACTTAGAACAGTAGTGTAAAAGTTATTTTGTCTTATCTAAGTGTGAGTGTCCCGCGACAACGGTTGTTTTTCTATGTGGCGGTTTTGCGGTATGAGCTCTCTTGTCAACCGAATTTTTTGCCTGTTTTAGTAGTGATGATCAGTCTTGTAACTTGTTGATTGATTGCAGGAATCGAGGGCTAGGCCGGAGGTTTTTCGTGAGAAGTGGCAGATCTCCACTATCCTCCAGGAGGGGAAGGTGGGGGTTCATCTTGGGCGACCCAAAGGGAAACGATTTGCGGTGGTCGCCGGCCGCGGTGTCTTAGAGGAGAGAAAAAAGTTTGTGAGTTCCGATATTTTTTCGGTCGGAAAATCCTTCCTGAACAGACGTTTAATCTCAGTTTTGTGCGGGTAGTTTTGGATGCCCTAAATGAAGTAGATAAGTCTGTCAACGTGTTTGTTGGTTAAGGGAGGATGATGACTTGATACTAGAATGAATCAGGCGTTCTCTGGCGTCGCTGGACAGATTTATGCAAGCATATCAAACTAAGAGGTCTTGGTTTCCTCAAACTCCGTTATGCCTTCGTGATGTCCTTTTGGGCTTTTGGGGGGGTTAGTTGGCTCGGCGCTCTTAATAAGATTAGAGGATTGTGTGGGATCGGCTTGGGTCACATAAGTATTTGGGGTGTCGTTTTAGATGCTTGCTATAAGAGATTTGCAGAGTTTCTCCAGTCAACTGAAGTGGAGGTCGTGGAGCTTACAAAAACATTTTGGTGTTGTGAGTGGAACTCGATTGTTGTTATTTTATCTCGAAGTTTTTGTATCAAAGCAACATTTATACTTGTTAAGTTGGTTTGTGGTAATCTAATTGGGATTCGGGTGTGGGGTTGCCCCACCGCAGGGCTTGTTTATTATCAATAAAGTTTGATTTCCAAAATAAATAGACTCAAAACGGTTGGACCCATTTTAAAATTAAGAGTCTTTGATCCAAAATTCAATTCAATTTATGCCCCATTTGATGGAGTAGGTGAGTTCTTGTTAATGGTTTGTCCCTCTATAATCCAATTTTTCTGTACCTCTAGGTAGGAACTACATAAATTTTAGATGAACAATAATTACAATGCACTCACACACTTTCTTCTACATTTATATTTCAATTGAAAACATAGTCCGAAATATGTCTTCTAATTAATTTATATAATATTGTAAGTCCTCATTCACATCTAATTATTATTTATTTATTTATTTTGCTCTTCAAAAAAACTATTGATTTTTTTGTTCATAAATGATCATCGCCAATGTAAATATTATTTCAAGACTGAAATAATATCCATGTTTATGAAGTGTTCTATAAGTTTTCCAATCTCATATAAAACATGATGCATATAGAAATAAAACCCACGTGGGAGTTTTGGACATAGCTTTTCAATGCGAGTTATGGGTATTAATTTGAAGCTTTATTTTCTTTGTTTTGATGAAAAGGAGGTTAAAAGTCAAGAATATTTTCCTAAACCCAACATTTCTATTCAGTGCATGTGAATTTAATGCACCTTTTTAATTTTTTTAATCATCAATGGCTACATTCAAACATTCGTTCAAATCGAGTGAGACAATTTCCACACCCATACATTGAGGGTATACAAGAACTCAGAGTTTTATGCAAGCCACAACATCTACCTCGACTAGTCAGAGAAATTCCGCAATCCTATTACAGAATCCATTAAAACTCCCATGAACAACCTTGCAATCAAAACTCATTATTTTTTTTAAAACAATATTTATTCGCGTTTGTTGCGTTTGTTCTAGTTAAATTTGGGAATTTTCAATGAAGAGAGAAATTATTTTAGATGTTGATTTGGATCTATTAAGATAATAAAAAAAATCCTCAAAAATAATTTAAAAAAACTGTCAGGAATTATTGCAACCTGAAAATGAGTGCTCAACGGCTCCAAAGTACTCATCAAGACAAAGGAACAAATGTGAAGCTTATTTTCTTGAAATTGACTGATTTGGCACCAAAAATTGATTTGAAACCCAATTTGCTTTCAATTAATTAATGTTGAAACCACATGTACAGTTGAGATCAAGACTTTTAATTGAAGTTTTAATTGATAGAAAATGAACTATGACGAGCACATTAAGCCAAATTAATGTATATAAAGACCATATTCTTCATTAATTCTCCGTCATATTTGTAGTTTTTTTAGGTGAGAATATTCAAATAATTCAAGATCATATATCGGATATTTCAATTATTTTTACACGCCATCTAAAATTATAATAGATGAAATAAATCACGGACACATCATTAGTACGTAATTGATGGTTCAACATTAAGCTTTACTTCAACTTTCTAATAATGACATATTTATAATTAAAAAATATCTTCCCTCGAAGGAAAATATTAATTTATATATGTGGTTTAGTATCTTCCCAAATTAATGGAACAGAGGCTGTAAAATTTAAGTCGTGTTCAACTCTAAATTCCCTTTTTGGAGTTTACCATTTGGATATTTATTTTGTAATATATAGAAAATAAATTAATAATAATGCACGCAATATATATATGATCGTACATGATATAGAAGACAACAAAATTTTATTTTTCAAGATTCAAAATTTTTGTTAAATGAAACTAAAATCCAAATCATCACTTTATTTGGAAGATTTTTTATTATTATATGTGAGAAATCATAGTTTAGCTAAATTTTTGCAACCAAAATTATTACTAATATTACAAAAAGGTATATATAGCAAATTAGTAATGGCATTAATTGGAGACCCAATTTAAAAATAAATAAATACGAAATACATAGTGGAGATATATACGATAATTTGTCAACCATAATTAATTTAATAAAATAATTTTTTTAGACATGGGCAACATATGGCAAGGCCAGCTTGGGAACCACTCAGGGAGGGAGGCCTGAAGATTAACGTTTACGATAGTTTGGATGTTGAGAGGGGGTTTTGGAGCGTAGAATTTGCTTGTAGAGACTCATATGGTCGGTTAATATGGGGACTTTGTAGACGCTTCTCGGGACATCTCCACCCAGAAGAGGTGGAGGTCGTAGGTATCAGGGAAGCCCTTTCATGGGTAAAAGAGAAAAACATAGCAGAAGCGGTGATAGAATCTGATTGCCTTCAAGTAGTAGACCACATCAGGTGTGGGAAACAGGCAGTGGCGGAACCAGGAATTTTCGGTAGGGGGGGGGGGGGGGCAATTTCTTTTTAGGTTAAATTTAAGTAAAATTTCGTAAGATAAATTTAGGCACTTAAACGTTTTATTTATAGTCACAGATTTGAAAATTTAAACAATATTCGAATCCGAATTTTTTTTGAGACAAATCGAGTTTAAATATATGTATGAACATGAGCCAAATAAATTTTCAAGTCGATTCATAATTGAGTTTAATTTTTTTTATGCAAGTCGAGTTTAACAAAATTAGAATAAATTTCATTTGTTTACGTCCATAATTTTGAAAATAAGAAACTGTTTATCTTTAATATTGGCCTAATATCAAAAGAAAAACGACAAAAATGAGTTTTATGTAAAATAAATAAATAAATTATTGAGTTAGAGGATGTAGATAATCTTCTTGCAAAAAAGTTATGATATTGTTAGTTGTGGGGATTGAACTCATGACATTAAAAGATGTAAGAGAAAAAGTTAACTTTTACCACTAAATTAAGGAAACTTTTTATTATTTTTACACAACTTCTAAATATATTAGAATTTGAGGGACAAGTGCAATTTTCGGACCAAATTTTTTATTCGAAATTCTTAAATTCCCGGGCTAAGGGGGGCGGTTGCCCCCCCTATAGTTCCGCCCTTGGAAACATGTCAAGAACACCTTTGGGTGCATCATCTCAGACTGTCACCAGAGGCGGAACCATGAATTTTTAAAAGGGGGGAAAATTGTTTACTAAATATGCTCAATGTTTAACAAGTTTTTTAAGCTCTATTTACTAAGTATTTGGTTTAAATATGTTATAATTGATTTCAAGTTTGCATTTGGTTCTAATATGTGATAATTCAGTTCGAGTCGAACTCAAGTTTAAAATGGTATACGTCTTATAAACAAATCAATTCAAACCTAAGATTTCAAAGTTATTTAATATGTATGGTGAAATATTTATTTAAAAAATTGATTTAAATGATATTTATAATATGTTTAATTGGCTAAAATAATATGTATTAAACAAATAATATTTAATGGTTATGAAAATGTTTCTATAGTAATTTATGAAAAAATCAGTTTCTATTTAATAAAAAATGAAGGTAAAGTAGTGGAGCATTTCAAGGTTAGCCATTATTAATGAAGCAAATGATTTTTGCTAGAAGTGAGATTTGAACCAACCATCACTCACCAAGCACAGCAGAGGGAGAACCATTGAACCATATATATTTTTGTTCTTTACTTCTGCACAATTAACATATTATCTGGAACTAAGGAGGGGCAGCTGCCCCCCCCTGTAGCCGATTAAAAGCCTAAACATATATGCTCCATGTATATATTAATTAGTATGTGTACGTTCTAGGGTTCAAATGTGTTGTTTTTGTGGCTTTCAATTGTGGACTTGCCTATTTCAAGACACATTATGGTAAAAAAAAATATAAGAACAGAGCTTATGCGTGGCCATTTATGAGCGTTAGAAATGGCAACTATGAAACCCATTATACCACAATGAAAGATATAGATACTAATTTATTCACTTATTCATCATTTGTCATATAAATAGCATAGCAGCAGCATCTCCGGAGCATGTATGTATATACAAATCACTAGCGAACAAAACAATTAGAATTTAGAATGTCTAAAAGTAAAACCGAAGAGAGAAATCATTTTCTGGATTTTTTTCTTGCATACATATGTACCGTACCATGCGTGCTCCATGTCACTTGGTGATTCATCATGATCAAAGCTAGAGCTTTCACATCTGATGAGATTGAGTTGTAACGTTGATCAGTTTCAAATTAATTAAAATTTTATTCTTCTTTAATCAATACTTGAGAGATGAATATAAAAATTTTAATCATATTATGAGAATCGAATGTATAAACAATATAAATCATATTATAACCACCTATTTATTCTGTACATGAATGAGAAGATCTATGAGGTGCAGCATCTACTATGATGATGATGATGATGATGATGATTTTGGAAGAAGATCCGTTGTCCAGTTTAACAAGACAAGAGAGAAAGAGATGCTCTGTATATTTTTGCAGCTTCAACTTTAATTTCTTTCTACATTTAGAAAGCATTTGCAGGTATCTGAGTTCCTCTTCTTGCATCATTTTGTTATAACTATCTCTCTTCTCTTTATTTCTTTCAGGAGTTTCTTTTTGTTAATAGTTATATGAAGTCATCACGAGTACAACAATATATATATATATATATGTATGAATTGTCACTTTTAATTTCTCCTTTTCCAATTTTAACCACAAAGCTACTCAGGAATCTCCTCTCTCCTTTAACACTTTCCTCTGCATAGCCTCAAATGATTAACTTCATAAATACAATAACATGTATTATTATAAAAAGACAATTATTTATGTTCCCTAATTAATTAATTAATCATAGCAATTATTACGTACTACACAACTTTTTGTGTAGCTGTATTTGTCCTTCATTAATATTTACTTGCAGCATGTCTGGAGGTGGTACCATGAATAGGGGTGTGAAATGTGAATGAACAAGTGAATCTTTTCTGGGCCCAAATATATATACGGATTGTTTTTATCAGATCCATAAGATTTATAGACCACATTCACCTCCAATATATGTTATTGTACTCAATAAGTTTGCAAATTAGACAGGTCGTGGTTTAAATCGGGTTATCATTGATTTTGAGCCTAAATGAGTAACTTGCACATCAATTACAAATTTGATGCAAATTCATGTATATCCAAGAATCATTTGGAGATTAATTACGAATTAATAGATATTTAATACAAAAGATACATGCACATATATGAGAACTCCATTGATGATTATCTATCCGTAAATCAAATGACATTTATCAATTTGAAAATTTCAGGTTACTAGGTACTCTTAAAAACTCACCATCTTCGAGTTTATTCTCTAATTAATTTCTCTATTGAATTCAAATATTTTCCATCTTACTATTGAAAAACAAAGGTATTTTTGAAATTGCATAAAGTAGCATAACGCACAAGAAATGAATTACACATAAAAGCTCTTAGTCTGCTTCGGTGGACATTATTCAGACACAGTTTGTTTGAGACACATTATTTAGTGGGCAACATAATAGAAGACTTGAGCATTCTATTTGGTTTTCAAGCCCAACTTCTGTGGAAGAGACGCTTTCTTCACTCTTGCATCTCCATTGTTGGCCGACTTGATTATTAGAGTGAGGTCTGCAGCCACTGAGTAGGATCAAAGAGAAAATAACCACATGAGCACATCTTTGGTTACGATTAACATCATGAACTTAAAACAGATAGCCATCACATTTCGAGTGATTCCATTGTGAATATTTTCTACCCCTTGATTGATGTGCCAGGCCCAAGCTTCAGTTATTCGCTGAAATCGGGCCATGGCACCAACATGAATCTCTTTCTTTTTAACGAACTCAGCAGATGCGGATGTAGAGATCCCATGCCTCTGGAAACCAAAGGATTTCATGGCTGTCTGATGAAGTAGAGTACCCTAAAACACAAACACATTTGTAGTAAAGCAAAGCATAGAACACTAGATATGATATACAATAAGCATAATGAAGCTTCAGGATTCAAACTTACAGCACACATGCACCAATCAGTGGGCTGACTATTTCACAAAAGTGAAATTCAAATATGTACTAAATCACACAATTAACCGATACTCGTACCGATAATTTTAACAGTTAACAAATAGAAGATTAATAGTGACGATCAGAGACGCGTGACTGGATAGAGTGCAGAACATGAAACACAGCACCTTCTAGGTAAAACCTTTGTTTTAGCAAAAAAGGGAATAAGTGTGTGTTTACATACACACAGACAGAGAAATTTAACACAGAAATGAAGCAATATTGCATATTTGTGTTAATTATTTGATACTAAAGCCTTTATAAATTTTGGTTGATAGATTATCTGAACACTTCTTCAAAAGAAAATTATTCAGGCAGGTATAAAATAACAACCAATCGATTTCTCAAAAGGTAGGCTACATGAATCACTTAGACAAGGATGAAAATACTAGTAAAAAAGTTAATTTCCTACACACTGAGGTTTTATTCCATCTGAAATTTCTGGTTAGTCACATGAGCAAGATGTCTCACACGATGTTGTGACTTTATGTTCGACAACTTGCTCAATCACAGATAATA
>JAYMTP010007758.1:0-10685 GCA_036897365.1 Geranium brycei | reverse complement strand
TGCGATGGTGGAGAAATTGCCGGTGAACTCTGTGTACTCGGCCAGAACCACCGTCCCTCGCGCCACGAAGCTGTAGATCAACTTCTGCTGACCCATCTTCCGGTAACCCTAACCCTAGAACCAGAAAATCCGTACAAATTGAGCGAATCGAGAGAGAAAATGGGTCGCACAGAAGGTGTGTGAGGGCGAGAGACGAAGAAGAAGCCATTGCGCTTCATTTTCTTTTTCCGTTGTTGAGAAAGGTTTTGTTTTTGTGTGTTCGTTATTTGTTTTCTTTTTTGGCTTGTGAATTTGCCCACCGGAGTGGGTGGAAATAACGGTGCTGCCACTTGTTTTCTTAATTTGGATTTCATAAGTTACATTTTAAATGTGTGTACACTTCAAATTCAAATTGTACTGTTTATGGTTCGGTTTTGAATATTTCGGTTTTAAGAAAATAAAAACCAAAATTGGATCATTGGAAGTTTTTTATCGGCAAAAAAAGTCTCCCAAAAGATGCATCGTGTCAAAGAACACGTAAAACTACATGCGTGTTTGTACACCAAAGAGAAAAGGGACGCTCTCCCTCAAAAATCTAAATCCCGACCCTCGTCTGCCTGCATCAGAGTGTAAGAACGCAGTTGTACGAACCAAACTACCTCCCTAAGTATCTTCTGGTACATCCGATGTACCAGAAGCCCAAAGTCGCAAATATACTCCATGATTTTCGTGTCACCTTCTATGTCACTCTAGAGTTCCATCCAAGGAAAATCTCATGAACCGTCTTTAAGGGAGTGAACGGAACTCCTCACTAGTCTTGTATTTCCGACCAAAGACGTTGGGTTCAAGAGCATCAGATGCTCATAGGCTTCCTCCCTACACGATGTGCATAAAATACAACACCATTAGGCAAAGGTAATCGACACCCCTCTAGCAGGTAGGATAGCCTTCGTCGGGACCCCCTTTTGTAAAACCAGCCAACCGAAGTTTATGTAGTTTGGAGAGACTGGCTTACTCCATAACCGATTCGTCCAGTCCACCGAGTCTTCTGTCACCTCCTTTGTGAGCATCTCGAATTCGCTCCTGGCCGAGAACCTTCACCTGTCATGAATCCAAAAGATGGAATCGTGATTGTCTTCCGTCGGCCTGGTGGCGCCCAACAATCTAAGTAACTCGGCGAACTCCTCGGCTGCTCTTGGTTGCAGTATACTCTGAGGGGTAAAGACCAACCCCTATCTCCCATGCGTGCTTCACCGAATGACCCAGAAAACTCACACAACGGAAGAGTCTCTGAAATCTCGTCCTGAGGAAAAAGTCCCTCAACCAACAATCATCCTAGAAACGGAGCTGCCTCCCATCTCCCAACCTGTACTCGATGCACTCCGGGCCTAAAATCCTATGGAAAGCGGGATGAGTCGTTAAGCCAGAGATGTTTTGCAACACTTTCAACCATGTTCAGCTCAAGAAGGGTAAGGTGTAGAGATCCCAACCAATCCTCTCCCACCCATACTTAGCACACATCACCCTCTTCCATAGCAGATTGAGCTCTAATGCAAACCTCAACCACCATTTCAAGAACAGTGCATTGTTCATTGATTCCAGGCGCTTGATGCCTAGACCCCCTTTCTTTTTCGGCTGACAGACAACCACCCTTTCACCTTCACAAAACCTCTGCGACCGCCCCTACCCCTCCAAAGAAATTTCCTCATGATACTCTCCATATTGACCACAATGGTCTTCGAGGTCGTGAAGAGAGACATGTAAAAAATAGGTATACTCGAGAGTGCTGCCTTGATCAGAGTAATCCGCCATCCGAAAGATAAGAAGCTCGTCTGTCCCATAATTTAGCCACAAATGATCAATGAAATTCTATTCGATTTGGTTTAATTTTTTATGAACCGAATTTCATGAAATTCTGTTTAGAGCGTGTTAACTTATTATTTGACCAATCGATTTTCAATTCAACTTACCTTGAACCGATATTTACGAAATTCTCACATTTCGTCCCGATCTTGACTTATTATTTGATTTATTTTCAGCCAAATTAATAAAGATAGATGACTTTAAATGAGCCACATGTTCAAATCAATCGATTTTTTATTCAGTTTATTTTTTTATCGGTTCTCATTTTAAAAATTAAAACCAAACTGATAGAATTTTGGTTCGATTCGGTGTTAAACTAAACCAATTCAGTTATTTTTTGTTCAATGATTTTTTGGGTTGGGCTGCCCCGACTTCAAATTGGGCCTAAATGGTAGCCCAAACAGTCCACTTCTCATTTTCTGGTTCCCAAAAATATCTCGAAACGATTTATTGTTCTTATTTTTTCCATTTCTGGTTAAAATAATAAATACCACCGAAAATTAGCAATTTGCTTTTGGTACTGAGAAAAAGTAGAAGAAAATGAAGGGAGTTTCAGTTTATTCCCCGCCAAATCCTTCTTCTTCTCTTCAGTCCAGACCCAAATCGGCTTCGATTCTCTCTCGTTCGTCGCGCTCCTCGAATCTGAGGCTCGAAGGTCTTCGATTTTCGGGTCAGAAATGGTCTCGCGCCGTCAATTTTCGCTGCAGAAGTAGCTCCGGTCCCGGCGGATCTGGTTCCGGTGCTGAATTTGAAACTGTGTTCTAAGTTCTTAATTTTGTTTGATTTGACTGTTTTTTTTTTGAAATTGCAGGATTGATGATTGATGGGTTGTGTTTAGTTTTGTTTTTACTGTTGAAATCTGATGGAAATTTTCGAATCTGAGTTAGTCGTAGAAGGAATTGTTGTGCGAGAAGTATATTTTCTTTGATGATGATTATATAGGAATATTAGTTTATGGATACGAATATATGATGATGAATTTGCATGTGGTATGTTGAGATTGTTTTTATTTATAATTGATTTTTAGGGAAATGTTCAGTTCTCTGTTTGTTGAAATTAGAATTTTTTATCGAGTGTGAAGTGTTTTATTTTAGTAGTTATTATACTTGAGAGAGTGCTTCTTTGTTCCTTGAGATGAGATTAAATTTTTGTTGGTATTGGAAATTTTATTGTGGATGTCTTGGGAGAATTTTGGAACTTCTGTCGGGATTTTGGTGATGCTAGTAAAGAATAATGTATATCAACGAGACCAGGCAATATGGATTGTAGGGTTTAAGAAAACAAGTATTTTGTAATGCATTGCTAAAACAAGAGGATTTTACGATTTGGTTGACATTTCAGTATCAAGTCTTCAGCTTGTTATTGTTGTTAGAGAACTCGTGTTTTCTGGTTTTACCCTTGTTAGGAGTGATTTGGGTGTGTAAGGTTTTGGGAAACCTAAGTGTTTTTTATGTTGCAAATCGATGCCACTGATTTTGTCAAAGCTAGGAGTTTTTGTTGCTTGAGACTGAAGTATTTTCGGTATTGGAAATTTTAGTGGATGTCTTGAGAGAATTTTGGAACTTCTGTCAAGATTTTGGTGATGCTCGTAAAGAATAAGGTATATTATTGAGGCCAGGCAATATGGATTGTAGGGTTTAAGTGCATTGCTAAAAGAAGAGGATTTTACAATTTGGTTGACATTTCGCTATTAAGTCTTCAGCTTGTTATTGTTGTTGTTAGAGAACTCATGTTTTCTGGGTTTTCCCCTTGTTTGGAGTGATTTGGGTGTTTAGGGTTTCTTGAAACTTAAGTGTTTTGTTTGTTGCAAATCCATGCCTCTGATTTTTGTCAAAGCTAGGAGTTTTGGTTGCTTCATGCATTCTTGGTCTAACCAAGTGAAGATGGAACGGAATTTGCAGGTGATAATGACAGTAGGACGGTTCTGGATGCGTTCTTCTTGGGGAAGGCTCTAGCAGAGGCACTGAACGAGCGCATCGAGTCTACGGTGGGAGAAATTTTCAGCACAATCGGCCGGTTACAAGCAGAGCAACAGAAACAAGTTCAAGAGTTTCAGGTGACAATTCATTCCTTTCCTTGATACCAATCATTAGACAGCCATATCGAGCTTTGCTTTGCACTTCTCAAACTTTTTATTAGTCAATGCTCAACTAGTCTTATATATTGTGTTTTAGCATTCCCGACATAGCTCATAACGAACTTTGGATTCATCGATGAGAACCCATTGTCAAGAATCTCTTCACCTAGACACCCCTGATTGTCTATTTAGAGCCATAACAATCATGGAAACCTCAAAAAAATTCACGGGGAATTTTATTTTGACCTAGGACTGTTCAATTATTAGACGAACCGGTTCTGTACCGGTTTGGTTTTGGTTTATGGAATTTGAACTGCCAGAAAACCAAAAACTGCCCAATTTTGACGTGTCCCGTTTTAGGCCATCATTTTTCAGTGATTGGGGATTAAAAAAATACTGGGCCAACGAAAAATAGGACCAAAAAGAGACAAATTGAAAAATTGATGGAAACGGGTTGAACAAAACCGACAGAACTGAACTGAACTGAAACCGGCCAAGTTATAGCAAAACCGAACCATCAACACCCCTTTGACTTATATTGTTTGGTTTAATTCTGGTGCTTATGTTGATGCTTAGTATAGGTGTTCTAAAAATCCCCGCCTTGTCCGAATAATCCCCGATTAGTCCCCATAAGGACCTCTCCACCCGACTAGCGCCTGGCGTTTTTTTAGAACACTGCTTAGTATGCTGATCATATGCAGGAGGACGTATTGGAACGGGCCAAAAAAGCTAAGGAGAAGGCGGCGCGTGAAGCCATGGAAGCGCAAGGGCTCATTCCAAAGGCCAAGACTGCATCAAGCCCTGACGTTGATATTTCAGCTACACCACCCGTGATGGCCAATGGCCCGCCCTCATTGTCCAATGAAGCTGGAGATCCGATCGAGGTACCTATTTCAGGCGAGTCGAGTGATGGTTGATTATGTACTTATATGTTGTGTATCTTTTCGGATCTTTATTATAGCATGTTTTTTCTGTATAATACCATTTATATGTTTTGTTTCATAGTTCAAGCGAAAACTTATACAATTAATTTTGGAGAACATGTTTCGTATATATACTTTTAAGAAACACAGAACATAGCAAAATATTGTTTCTTGTTTATGGCCTCAAGCCTGTCCTGAAAGTGTCTACAATTGCAAGGTTTTAATTCTTGGGAATGAGAACTCGAGGAGGCAAAAAATAATGAGTTTTGAGAACTCAGGAAGAAATCTACAAAATTCGTTTGTATTATATATATGCTCAGGAAGAAACCACTCGTGTGGTGTAAACTAATAAACAATCGTTTTTTTGAAGGTAACTAATAATCAATCTTAATTGTTGGATTGTCAAATAGAGATGATTAAACCCCAATTTGGTATAAAAATGTGTAATTTTGGCAAACTATAATTTAATTTAATATTAATAGTGTGCTTTGATCTCAATAATATAATCTGTAAATCCAATTGTTGGAATTCATTCGTAATTTGCTGTTCCAGTGGTTTTTATATATAACTTACATAAAACACAAATAACATTATTTTAATAAAATAAGATACTTTGAAGTAGCTTAATGAATTAAAACAGAAGTACAAAATATGGAACATTTTCAAAATATATTCAAAGCTTTATCAAATTTGACTCGAGGGAAAACTCGATAAAACTGATATATTGAGAACAACTTTTAAAATTCAATTCAAAACTCGGTCAACTTGATTTTACTGAATTATCAGAGAAAATTCGAGTGTTTAAAACTTTATAAAATTCTGTTTTAAATTTGTAAGTTTATAAGTTTTGATTATTGAATCAGAACATTATAGTTCCTTTCCCTGCATAAAAGTTCACAATTGGAAAATATAAAAATAGAATTGTCCAAAATACATAAGCCAAGAATGAAACAAGTCTTGTCGTGACTTTGGCTCTCTGTTTTTTTTTTCTTTATTTTTTGTTATTGTACCTTTTCTTTAGTGTAATAATATTCTTACAGCTTATAAAAAAAAGGGCGAAACAAAATTTCAAATTGAACAAAACTTGAGAGTTCATATAAAAAGCACTTCTATAATGAAAAACAATACAGCAGAGCAAGCAACAAGCAATAATATATTTTCATGCCATTACTGATCCAGCAGATCAAAGTTAACATCAGCCATAGGCACCTTTCCGACACCCGGCCTCTTGGGGACAACCTTCTTGGGTTTTTTATCACCCTCATCCATGGCGAGGTCTTTTTCCGAGTCATAGTCACCTTCGTCATCGTCCATGGAATCAGCAGAGGCCAGCTTTGCGGATCTCAACTTCTCCTTCTTCCTTCTCTTCTTCTGCGCTTTCTTCAACTTCGGGTTCAGTATACCTTTTGATCTGTATAGCTTCTCGTTTTGATGGCGAGGGATAGTTTTTTCCGTAATCTTGTCTGCTTCGTCGGTTTCTACTCCCATGGACTCGTCGCCATCGCCTTCAACGGGTGGGTCTTCCAGGCTTTTGTTACCTTCTGGTTGCTCATCTTTCTGATATAAAAAATAGCACATCATAAGGCTTTAAATTGAGTTCAGGACTTGTGCATAAATTAAACCACCTTAACTCCTTTCACGAATAGCGGAAAAGGGTCATAAATTTTTTTTAGTATCTTCAGCAACTACCAGAAAAAGGGAGGTTCTAAAACTTCAAGAGTTGAGAACTCGGAGAGACAAAAAATAAGGAGTTTCGGAAACTCAGGGAGAAATCGGCAAAATCCATTTTGTATTAAATAAATATTAGATATACAAATATTCATATATTCATATACAATTCACATGAAGACAAATTACAATATTTTAGTAAAATAAGATACTTTCACATCACACTAAAATTACAGAACAATTTCAAAGCATATGTAAAATATGAAAATAAAATATGACCAACTTTGATCGAGTAAGAACTCAGTAAAATTGAACTACCGAGAACGAGTTTTAAAACTCAGACCAAAACTCGGTCTAGCCGATTATACTGAGTTCTCAGGGAGAACTAAGTTTAGGGCTAGTACTCAAACAAGACCCTAACTCAAATAGGAGGAAAAGATTTTAAATTGAGTTCAGAACTTGTTCATGAACAAAACCTTAGTTCCATAGTATTCCTACAACTTTTAGTTTTTTCTTTGTTACTGAATTTGGAATTTCTTTACATGTGCTCCCTAAGTGATCCGATGAAGTGCTAGAGATTGATTGATAAATGTGGAGAGATTTAGAGTTGAGTAATTCCGAACATCGTTATGAATATTAAATTATTAATGCTGGAGATGGAAATCAAACCTCGTCCATCTTGTCGTCAAAACCGAGTGCGCAACTAGGAGGGACTTCAACAGGATCAAGATCGGCAACAGACTTGAGGGTTCCAATAAATGAAGATTCGTCGTTGTACACCTCATCGATGTTAAACTCTTTCCCGAGTTCTGAAACTATCCTTGCCTGAGAAGGTTCATCTTGACTCCTTATTGGAGGCATAGTGTAGTATGGAATTTTACCTGAAACATGCCAAATAAATTGTCATTTCCTATATTATCATCGGAATTTTATCGTACATAATTACTACTTGCAAATATGATACAACCAGTACATACCCTCGTTCCAGTCATGCAGAACAATTCTTGCAGCTGCATAAATATCCACGATACCGCCCTTTTTGAGCTTACCTCTTACGGTAGCTACATTATACAGAAAGTCGTCTACAGACTCAAATGTGGGGATCTTGTATATCGTCACCAACAGATTTGCTTGGCAAATCTTGAGAATTTCCCTCACTGAGTTGCGCCCGGTAAAGCAATATTAGTATGACAAACATAATGCTTGAATAACAAGAAATTAAAAGGCACTCGAACCAGGTTCAATTACCTGGAGCGACTGGATCATCTAACTTCTCTATTCTTTTACAGTTTCTAAGAGCTATGGATGCATCATTCGAACCAGATCTAAGCATCACAACTCCGGGGCAATCTAACAATTTCACATTCTTGTCCAACTGAACTTCTTGCAATGATCTTGTCAATCCGGGAGTAGCGCCAACATTTGCGACATGACATCTTTTTAAACTATTGATGAGACTACTCTTACCCACATTAGGCAGGCCGATAACACCCACTGTTATCGACTTCTTAATCTGCAAAAAATATAGGCACAATTTGACATTAGCTATGATTGCAAAGGCAAGTCCATACTTTCAAACAATTTGATTTTTAAGGTATGATGTTCTCATACATGAGAAAATTTGCACTTTAGTGTTTTCCGTGGAAACGCAAAATGTTTTACCGACATGTTAAATGTAACCATACCATGACAAAACATCAGAGGGTTTAGCAAACTTATTATAGATGAAATTACCAGAGAATCTAAAATACCTCGTGGCTTCTTGAGTAGTTCTTGAGCAATTTTAGGAGAGTTTCAGCTCCAAGACAGTCACTTGTTTGCAGAAGACTGCTTGGTTTAGCTTTTGCCTTTCTAGATGAGGACTTGTTCCACCCCAAATTTGACCGCTGTTCTTGGGTGCTGCATTTAAAGGCAACTGCAGGTAATTCTTCCCTAAGATACTTGAGCCATTTTTCCACAGCTTCTCGAGGCGCGAGATCTGATATGTCAAATTTACCGATCAGAAATAGTAAAGGTCTAACAATAAATGAAAGAATATATCACTATCTATCTCGCAATAACACGCTAAAAAAATTTGCGGCGACAGTTGGAACCTGTACACTTATCGTTTACAGTTAGATGCTATAGTAGTACTTTGGTTGGACTATTTTTTCCCCGAAATTTATGTGGGTGCCTATAAATCTGTATATTATGAAATGACCATACATTCAAAAGCAGAGACTCACCAATTTTATTTAGAAGCAACACGAGATGCTTCTCTGGACCCGACTTCATCACCATCTTTTCCATATCAGCACAACGGGTGCCAAGCGGGTCTCGAGCATCAAGAACTTCCAAAATAACATCTGATGCCTCAATGACCTTCGTCAACTCCTTGTAGAAAGCCCTCTCTGAATTCTCTGTTTGCAATCACATAATGTCAAAACCAGTGAAAAGTAAATACTGGGGGAATAAATCATACTCAATATGCATCTTGATGGAGGAATTAATCAACTCACCCCTGACTTTCACAACTTTAAAAGAATCATCAGTACCCTTTCCCTCTTTTGCCTTCTTTTGTTTTGGGGAGGCTTCATCATCATCGTCCAGCTCCCCCAACTTCCTCTTTTGCACCTACAAACGTAAGTAACTTTCTATGAACAAACAAAGGACTAGAAAGAGTGCGGGAACAAAACCCAAAACACCAACAATGTTTCGATATCTGAAAATTAACATCCATCTTACATCAAAGCATTCTAATTCATCATACTATATAGTGGCGAAGAATATATTCCAATTCACTTCATTTCTCAAAAGTCAAAACTAAACCCATCCGCACCAGTTATGCTACCAATGCAAAGAACAGAAAATCTCAATTTTTTCAAAAAAAAAACATAGGAACATACCCTCTCCTTTCCAGCCGCTTTCTTCCGCTCAAATTCCTCGAGAGCACGAGCCCTACGCTCTGCAAGAGCCTTGAGCTCTTCCTCGCTCAAGGGCTGATCATTGGCAATGGCAGAGTCCTTATCGACCTTCTGCTTCTTATGGACCACAACCTTCTTAGCTTCCTTGGCCTTCTTCTTGTGATGCTCCTTGATCTTCCTCATGACCTTACTCTTCTGCTTCAATGTGATCCTCTTACTACCAGTCTTGCTCTCTGCAACCAAAATTCAAATTTCTACTAACAATCCTCATAAAAATAACAAAATTCTAAATTTCTACTCTTACTTTTGTTGTTCTTCATCCCCATATCTGATCACTTCTGCACAAATTAACAACCCTAAGATCAATTTACTCTGCGAAACATCACAAAAAAACTCGAATCTATAAATCGAGGAGCAGAAAAATGCACGCAAAACAGTAAAAGCTACGACATTCACAGAAGCTCAGTGGATCAATCTCAGATTCTCACAGAACAAGCATATAGATAGGCATATACATATACTGTACACATATAAGCAAGCTGATTGATCAGAGATTCACCGGAAAAGCTCGAGAAGCTCAGAGACGATGAGGACGAAAGCGAAAACCTTCAGCTGAAAATTTGACAAATGGGAAAGAGAAAGGCGCGCTTTCACGGTTGCTAGGGCTTTTCTGAAGAGGACCGGTTCTGTTGGTGTCGGGTGGCCCATAAACAAACCGACCCGGATATATACCCGGCCCAATAAGGGACTGGACAGGCCCAAATAGAAATGGATGATCTGTTCATGGTTTCAGAACCAACCTGCCTAGAATCGGACCGAACTGGTCCCCGTGGCCCCCAAACTTGGGGAATCATATGCAGTGAAAAAGTATTTGACGAGTCGGTTATAACCCTAGAGTAGGTCTCAAACCGAGATCTGAGCCAAAGTGTAATATAAAAATCGAGAATTATGGGCAGTGGATCGGTTTTGGTCATGATATTTAGTGAATTGGTCGATTCGGTTCGTTTTCAGTTCCAACACTGTAAAATCACGGCTAATCAGTTTATAACTGAACAAGTTTGCATAATACGACATTTATCTTCTAGTTTGCAAACTTTATATTTTAATTGAGTTGTTGTAATTTGACTTGGGAAAAGTTCACTTATCTCCCTCGTAGTTTACACGATTTTCACTTAACTTCCCCGCAAAAAAAAACTCATTCTGTGGAGTCCCCGTGTTTTACAAATTTTTCACTTAAGTCTGATGGTGTTGGTTTTTGGTCACGTGACCATC
>JAYMTP010007757.1:0-10686 GCA_036897365.1 Geranium brycei | reverse complement strand
AGGGAGTGCATCCGATGGGCTTTGAGGCTAGGAATCAATAACGCACTTTTTGAAGTCGACAATATGTCCTTAACCAAATTCATTCAGGCTAGAGCTTTCCCGAACTCCTATACGGGGCACATCGCCCGTGATTGCTATAGTCTTATCTGTAATAATGTTAATTTCCATATTTGTTTTGTAAGAAGGTCAGGCAATGATGCTGCACATTTTGTGGCCTCTCTCGCTCAAATGGGCCCTGACCAAGAGCTGGAGCCGGATTGTTTCTCGGAAACTCTAGTTCGTGATCTGTAAAGATTCTTCCTAATTCAATAATAGAGTCGTTTTTTCTCAAAAAAAAGTGCACAAATTACATAAACGACATTGTTTAATAGGTCATCGCTTAAATCATCAACTTCTTGACCCTCATATATTTGAACAGTTTTAAAAAGACAATTGCATTATAACTACGTACAAACAACATCATACGTTTACATCAATATTAAATTTATTGAAGAACAAGTGCCAATGTCGTGAAAACATTGACAATTAATATGAATAATATATATAGCATACACCCAACAACTATACATATACATCAACATTAGATTTATTATATTATATTTTAGGAAGTTGTCACAGCGAAGGTGTCACGATCTTGACACAATGTTGCTAGTCCGTGACGAGGAGCCACGCCTGTGACATCCCCCGTGCCGTGCCAGTGAGCCGAGACTTAGAAGAGGTGTCATATGCCACTTGTCATGCTCGTGACAAGTCAAGGGTGTAGCACGTGACAAGTGTCCGAGACTCCAATACCATGTTATAGTCTGGGAGTCATGCCCGTGACACCCAATCTGTCGAGCACGTGATTGGTCGGGCCAGACAATTTTTCAAGTCATTTTCTAATCCATTTTGGGGGATTAATTATTAGGAAAAAGCATACAGAGCGGCAACTGGAGGCTCCAACCACAGACGTGATTGAAGCCTTTCATAGGAAATTCAAGGTCGTTGAAGGGCTTCTAGCATGAAGAATCAACCGAGCATCAAAAGGGAAAGTTTTTGGGAGAGAATCGAGCACTTCATGCGAGTAAACCTTTCGAGGTCTACAGTTTGGAAGTTCTCATCTTTTCTCTCTTCGATTGTACTCATTTTGACACTCATGGATTCTAGCACCATGACTATGGGCTAATAACCCATAAAATCATGGGTACTAAGCTGGATATTTTGAATATAATGAAATGTTGAACTATGAACTGAATTTGATACATGTATGTATGAATTGTTGGTTTCCTTGCATACTCGAATTGTGCTCTAGCCCAAGAAGTATAGTAGACATTTCGACTATGGACCGGCTCAAATACCGAGAGGTGGAGTTGTGGCTGCATAAAGCAAAAGACAGAGACTCTATAGACGTCATTAAAGGTTTCGAGAAGAGATTCAAGATCGTTGAAGGGATTCTACGGCGCAAGGATCAATCGAGCATCAAAAGAGAGAACTTTTGAGAGATAATCGAGCACTTCACGCAACAAAACCCTTTGGGATCTAGGGTTTTGATGTATATTCACTCTTCGAGTGTACTTATTTTGATACTCATGAGTGCTAGGTTTATTATTTTGAATTTAATGAACTGTTGAACTATAAACTCAATTTGATTAATGTATATTTGAATTGTTGGTTATATTTCAGCTATATGATATTGGCCATGTCATTTGATAGTGAGAGTAGTGATACTGAATTCGAGTAGGCCAGTGGGCTATTGACATCACAATTTAGGGGGTTAACTTTTCGGAACCTCCACCCCATAATTGTTGTATTCCTTGCAGACTCGGATGTGCTCTAGCCCGAGAGGGATAATAGACATTTCAAGTCTAGGCCGGCTCCAATACCGAAAGGCGGAATTGATATAATTGCGGACATAGAATAATGTGTAATTGCATTATAATTTGATTCATGTTCTTAGATTTGTTGATTCAAAAGTAGCTTATCACCTATGACTTCTCTTGTAATCGTATATATTTGTTATTGTTTGTATGCTAGTGATCATTGTCATTAAATTTTGATATATTTTGGTCATACAAACCCAAATCACAAATTACACAGTTCACATTAAAACGATAATATATAATTAAATTAAGTTAATCTTCATTTATTTTTGAGGATTTGACTCGGTCTTACCAGTTATTACTTGTAACAACTGTGTGCATTTGCACGTAATCGGGTGTTTGTGGATCATGGCCAAGGGGCCCAACAATTGTCTAGGTAGAGATTGTTATATTTTTTTTGGTGACAATATCATATTTTTTCTATTTTGTGGAGTGTCACCCAAAAAACTAATTAAATAGAAGATGAGATACTCACCTATTTTTGAAGTGTTTGAGAAGAAACAAGAAAATGAATGTAGAGTTATGCAGTCTAAGAACATGAAAGGATGTCTCCCTTCCATGCCTATACAAGAAGAAGACAATGTTTTAGCTTCGCATAAAATAATTTTGGAGCTATTCGCCCGTAGCAAAAGATAAATACCTCTTTCACAGATTATTAAGTTTGTATTAAGAAATGGAGAGTTTAGTTTGTAATTCTCATTTTTTTTGGAAAAGTGACATTGCCGTGAAAACTAGTGTAGTTAACTTGAATGGTATCATACAAACAACTATACATGTCAACATCATATTTACATTTTTACCCTCGACGTTATTTTGTTCATGAAAATGGATAAAACGAGCTTTATAGACAAATTGTTCGAAACTATTTCGAACACCTCTGTCCAAAAATAAATACATATAATACCAAAGAAACCTCCATCGTTCATCCATACAGCAAACGTTAGACACATATATTTATGAACCATATCACGACGATAACATTTTGTGAAAGGACATGGCGGTGTGGTCACTTTCTGGTCCCAAGTTTCATATATTACGAACCCTTTACATCTTGGGAAGCTCATCCCGAAATAGAACCATTGATTTTAACTCATATCTATATTCTTTGGACACATATGTATCCAGTATCATTTATTCTAGTACATAATTAGTGTTCACTTCATATTTCAAAACAAAATGTTCGTTTTCCTTTGTTCAGTTAATTAATCATAAATTATCAATAGCATATAAGATATTTTTAAGAAAGAGGAAGTATATAACCACAACTTGACACATAAAACAATAATTACATATCCTTATACCCACCAATTTTTATTCTACCTGATCTTTAAAAAATAATCACATTTAAAGTAGTTTTTGTTAAATCTAATAGCAATATTACATTTTTAAATATTTATTGCATTTAAAACAACTGCACTTTTTAAATGCAATAAGTATTTATTTAAAAAATAATTTATTTCAAATGGGATTTTACAGATTATAATGAATGGAATAATTAGTATTTTACGTGTGTAGGACCAGTTGATGACTTTTTTCCCTCTTTAGAATAATAAGCTTGATATTCTAAATCCAACTTGCACCTCCAAATCTGCTATACCCTTGCAAGAGTCTATACTTGCTACATTAAAAACTAATATCTACCCCATATAGTCATTCTAATTAATAGTAATTTAATATCTTTTAATTAGTATATTATTAGATTGAGGATGTAAACCCCTTGTTTTCTTTGACAACTAACAACTAAAACTGTACACGTCAGAACAAATTCTACTTTGTCAAATACATATTGAGATTCAAACTCTCATCTAAAAACTAGAGGACGAATTTTAATTTAGTAACACCCTAATTGCTGGACCAACTCATAATAATATAAACCACTTATTTTCATTCAACAAGATTGCTCATATTCACAACTTTTGACACCAATTTACAATTCTAAATTGTAATAATAACTTACTACTATCTCATATGGCCGACTCTTGGGTAATAGCAACTTAAATGAGAGTTGCTAAATTATCGTAATAATTACTCAATTATACTTGTTATATTCATCCAACTCCAATCCAAATTGTCAAATTTTTATCAAAATATCAATTATTTTCACTTTTCAATATTATCATTCATACACTAAATTAATATATTATTATTAAATTTATGTCAACTTTTGACAAATATACCAATTCACAATAGCCAATTTGGTAATTTGCATTTGCAATGTGATGCAGTGTACATAGCTAGGAAGAACTCTTTATCAAATTTCGTTGATTCGCAAGAATACCGAAGATGATAGATTTGAGGGAATTCTCGATTTTTTTTATTAAACTTCAATATTGAATAACAAAACGTAAAAAGTGCTTAAATACCCAAAACCTAAATTGCAGAAAAGAAAACCCTAACTTATTGGAAAGGAAAATGAAACAACTATTAAAAATTGCAAAAAGTGCCCAAAACTTATAAAAGTATGATTTTGCTCAGAACACCGTTTCTGCATGAAAAACACTAGTCTTTTGTCGAAATCTGACACTTTCTCAATTTGCACCGCATCACAATGCAAATATGTCAACCTACATTGAAAATCAAAGTTGTCTAAATAAGGTAGTTCTAGATGTTGTCCATCTATACCTCTTTGCATTTGGTTGATAACGGGCTTGACTTTTCCTTTACCTTTTACATTGACATTCTTTTTTTCGACTCTTCATCCTCAAAATGCTAATACAATTAAAATTTTACCTTAACAACAGACAAATCTCTAGTTTATGACTAATAACAAGTTTCAACTCCATTTTTTTATAAAAAATTAGGAAAAAGTATAACTCAAAATATTCAAAATTTTACGTTTTTAATTGCAGTCTAGATATTAATTTATCTTTGTTTGCACTTAAAAATTTATTTAAGGATCTCAAATCCTGAGGGAATATAATAAAAGTGGAACATTAAATATGCAGAAAAGATAAAATAAAACAGAAGATAAGGGTGAGAGGTCGTTGAGGCTATCAATGCTCGGCAGTGGACACCGAATCCTGAGCTCCATGTCTCCTCTGCTCTGTGCGCTCCAGCCGTCCTTCTACCTCTCCACGTGGCTCTCTGGATTGTTCCTGTTCCTCACATTTATTTCTAACCGCCGTTAATCATTGTGATATTTTCTCCTATATTATTATCATTAGATAAATTCATAAAACAATTTGCCAAAAATATATACAGTTAGTTACAGGTATTAACCGTAATTAACAGGAGAATGAAGTATACATGTAGACGAAGAGAGCGAACCGTGTAGGTGTAGGTAAAGTAACAGACAAGGAACAGTACGGGTGTTCGCGAGGGACGAATAGGGACACGACACGTGGCGAGAGAGAGGGGATTTTTGATAATTTTCGTTACAACATGTATGGGGTGACGTTGATTGGTTGGAGGAGGAGGAGTATATATTTTTTTCTTTTTTCGCTTGTCGTTTAGCTCTTTTATCTTTCTTTTGTTTTTAAGGCGCACATAAGTTTCAGATTGCTGTATTGTACACTGCACTGAATTTTGACCCCTACTCCCAACTAGCCTCCCTCTCTCTCTCGCTCGAGAAAGTTTCTTCAACCGTGACTGTTCGATTCGGTCAATCCCCACCGTCCATTTGCTTCTCTCCTCTTCCCCGTCTCACGTGTCGCTTCTCGGCGGGAGCGTCGGCTCCGAGCTTCTCCGCCGGTTCGCTCCGCCCCTCCGATCCGATTCTCTTGACCGGATCGCTTCTGTTCCGGTGATTCCGTCGGAGATCGCTCAAATCCGGCGGATCTTCGATTACTGCTGCGGCGGAGATGGAGGAGGAGCGGAGCGCGAGGAGGAGGAGCTTGGGGATGCCGGACGTGGTGTTGCAGAGGGTGATGCCGTTCGTCGAGGACTCCAAGGACAGGGACGCTGTGTCGATGGTGTGCTGGAGATGGTACGATCTAGACGCGCTCACGAGGAAGCACGTGACGATCGCGCTCTGCTACACGACGAGGCCCGATCGGCTCCGCCGGAGGTTCCCGTACCTGGAGTCGCTGAAGCTCAAGGGGAAGCCGAGGGCGGCGATGTTTAATCTGATTCCAGAGGATTGGGGAGGGTTCGTCACTCCCTGGATCGACGAGATCGCCCACAACTTCAATTGCTTGAAGTCGCTTCACTTCCGGCGCATGATCGTGCGCGATTCGGATCTGGAGCTCCTTGCCAGGGCTCGAGGTCGCGTGCTCGAATCGCTCAAGCTCGACAAGTGCTCTGGGTTTTCTACCGATGGGCTGTTACATGTTGGTCGCTTCTGCAGGTATTTTCTATCATTACTTGAAAAATTATGTTAATTTCTGATTAACGCACCAGTCTCTGTCATCGATGACGTTCCGTGATTGTAACAGTGTTGTCAATGCCATTTATGCTTATGTTTCCGTTTAAAATTTGGATATGGTGGTTGGGTATCTTCTGGGTGCGTGAAGATTTTTTATGCCCTGCCTTTTTGGCCATGTTGTGAGAAAGTTTATAACATCTTATATTTCTCCTGCTTATGAACTTGGTTGCTTAATTTCATGGGTTTATTTTTTCTGGCCCCAATTATTAAATTTTGTGGATGGGTACAGTTAAGAGTTTGCATTAATAGCATGGCCCTACATTAATTAGAGGTTGTTTATATCTTTGATCATTGAAAGCTATGTTTAAGAGACTCATTAAAGGTTAAGCCTCTAAGTTGTGGAGAGCCTTCCTGTGGTGATTGTGGTTCTGCTGAATGATGTGAAGGTTTGCGACTCGATATTATTATCTACAACAATGCTTCTCTTCTGCACTTGGAATATTATATCTTTGAGCTATTTATCTCACACAGTTAAGAGTGGGTGCTTTGCTGAGAAATTGATAAGTACTTAATTTACCGTGCATGTGAATGTCAATCAACTCAGATGGACACTCGTAATAGCCAGGGCATGGTCCATATCTACATGATATTGATGAAAACTGCTTACTTTAGGGTATTTATAGGGACTGCTGGAGTTGTAACTGGAAGATAGAGGATTATCAAACCCAACTTTAAGGCAATTATGTATTCTAGTTGGTAGTTAGTTCCCCCATCTAGATAGGACACGTAGATTAGGCGAACCTTTCAATTTCATTTCAATTAAATAAGCTTTAAGCAAGATGGAAATTGATTTGCATTTTATATGAATGTTGGGAAACTGCCCTGTGTGATTACCTTTAACAAATGGTCTATGAGCTCATATAAGCACTCAATTAGCAGTAACTCTTGGAATTGCTAATGCATTTTGTGTTAGCAAGTTTATTACTACGAGTTCACCAATTTGCTTGGGTTGTGGATCTCCTTGTCTTGAGCAATTTGAATGGGCTTGATTTCTACTACTACTCTTCTTCTTTGTGTGTGGATATATGGTTTTGTGTTGGGAATTATTCAAAGCTCTTCATGCTTGTTTGCGCGTGTGCCTGTGTGTGTGAGTGATGGAATAATTTTGAAGAATTAAGGTATAATATGAAAGGAAGATTGGGTTATGGAAAGTTCAATTACAATGAGTTTGAATTTGGACATTGTCCATAATGCTTTACTAGGGAACTACTGAATTTTTTCTTACTGGATCATGGTGGATTACTTAGTAATTATCTATGCTTTCTCAGGAATTTAAGAACCTTGTTTTTGGAGGAGAGCCAAATCAAGGAGAATGATGGCAATTGGCTCCACGAGCTTGCTTTGAATAACACAGTTCTTGAAACTTTAAACTTCTATATGACAGATCTTGCTCAAGTTCAGTCTGAAGATCTTGAACTAATAGCCAGAAAATGCCGCAATCTGGTCTCTGTGAAAATTAGCGACTGCGAAATTTTGCATCTTTTTGGCTTCTTTCGCGCTGCAACTGTATTGGAAGAATTTTGTGGGGGGTCTTTTAACGAACAACCTGAAAGATACACCGGTGTGCCATTCCCCCGCAAATTGTGTCGTTTGGGCCTAACGTATATGGGGAAGAATGAAATGTCAATGGTATTCCCTTTTGCATCCCTGCTAAGGAAACTGGATCTCCTTTATGCCTTGCTTGACACAGAGGACCATTGTTTGTTAATTCAAAGGTGCCCCAACTTGGAAATTTTGGAGGTAGAGTATAAATCCTTCTCGCCTTTCATTTGTCATCATTTCCTTTTATGTTTATTATCACACTGGTGAGCTATGTATACTCTTTATCTTAGTTTCCCCTGCATGATGGTCTAATATTTTGAAGTTAGTATATGTTCACCTGGGTGTTAAGATATAGAATAGCACATTGTGTTAGTTGGGAACAATATATAAGCTCGGGACAAAACATGAAGTTGTGTTACATATTGAACTCCTCATTGAACTGGGATTCAATCTGACAGTTACATGTAATTAATATTTATTCCATTTTCTTGACAGACAAGGAATGTTATTGGGGACAGAGGGTTAGAAGTTCTTGCCCGGAGTTGTAAGAGATTAAAGAGACTTAGGATTGAGCGAGGTGCTGATGAGGTTGAAATGGAGGATGAAGAGGGTATAGTCTCACAGAGAGGATTGATGGCCCTGGCTCAGGGATGCCCAGAGCTGGAGTACTTGGCTGTATATGTCTCTGACATAACAAATGCATCTTTGGAATATATTGGCACTTACTCTAAAAACTTGTGTGATTTTCGCCTGGTTTTGCTTGACCGAGAAGACAAGATAACAGATTTGCCTCTTGACAATGGAGTTCGAGCTCTATTGAGAGGCTGTGAGAAGCTTAGAAGGTTTGCTTTGTATCTCCGACCTGGGGGATTGACCGATGTTGGTCTTGGTTATATTGGGCGGTACAGCCAAAATGTGAGATGGATGCTTCTGGGCTATGTGGGGGGATCTGATGCTGGACTCTTGGAGTTCTCTAGAGGCTGCCCTAACCTCCAAAAGCTAGAAATGAGAGGCTGCTGCTTCAGTGAGCGAGCACTGGCTGAATCTGTAATGCATCTGACTTCTCTGAGATATTTATGGGTGCAAGGTTACAGAGCGTCTCCAACAGGTTGTGATCTCTTAGCAATGGCTCGCCCATTTTGGAATATCGAGTTGATTCCTTCTAGAAAAGTTGTTGCTGCTGACCAGTTGGGGGAGGCCGTAATGGCTGAGCATCCAGCCCATATACTTGCATACTACTCTCTTGCTGGACCGAGAACTGATTTTCCCGATACTGTCATCCCCTTGGATCCTGCATCAGTCATTACCACATAGAGCTGTATATACAACCTTTTCCGGGAAGTTGTCCCTTTCCTATTTCATACATGCTTAGAAGCCCTTGTTCATAGGTTTTGTCCTCCATTTCTCGTGAAGCTCATTTACATCCAAGTTCTAGACTGTAATAAGTTTGTGGTTTCTTATGTAATCTGAAAGCACTTGCACTCTTGGTGTGTCTCTATCTGCTTTCTTGTTTAATTGGTTTTTTTTCAACCATTTTGTGACTTGTACTATATGTGATGAGGTGAGCTTATCTTCTTAGAAAGTTACTCTGCAGTATGTGAGGATATTTAGTGTTTGTAAATAGTACAGAATTTTTATTTGTTTCTCACAAATCCATAATTTTTCTGTATTAATTCCATTAGCCACTTATTTTCTGTATTTAAGGGATGAATACAGAGAAAAGTGATCTGCTGATCTATCTGTATTTTTTAAATCCATAGTGAAATACAATAAGAAATTTATACCCTAATCTTCTGTTATCCTTATCCACAGGTGGTTGGTTGACTTATAATCCCACTTGCATACTTATAATCCCACTTACAGAAACTTGCTTATTTTCTTTTGGGAATATACGTTGGCTCGTTCGTGTATATATATAGTTAGTGCAAATTGTCTGTTATATTTGGGGACAGGACAAGCATTTTGTATTTAGGTGGGGTCCTGAAATGGAAGCTGATAGATGCCAAATTATCCTGTAGGCTGAGTTGGAGTGTCTCCACATGAAACCTTATCTGAATTGTTTGGCACAACTAGTAGTTGTCACAATTATGTCATCTTTACTTCTTATTTTCTGGAATTTGAAAATCCTAAAATAAGAAAGTTGACTTTCCTACGTTAGGATGATGGTAAGAGCCAGATGGGTTATGGTGATTGTCTGTTTTCTTACAAGTCCAAACAAAACGAATTATAATTTACAAGTACACCCTCTCCTTCAACAGATCAAGTGATGTATGATCTTTTGCAGCTTGCCACAAGGCTCCACTTTCATTCAATATGCGCCGACATGGTTATGAGGCTGAAAGTTGATAGAATGCGACATCAGAGGGAAGGTTCAAGTTCTGGAACCAATTATTGCGTTTAAAGATATGAGTGCTTTCTATGCGCAATTAGCAGAAAGGTAGCTCCACTTTAAAGCTAAAGTGATTACTCCTGTCGTTCATGAACGGTGGCTCAAAGTGGCGGCGATGATTCCGGGAAAATCCGAGCTCGATGTGATGAAGCAGTTCAAGGAGCTGCTTGAGGATGTGTGCGACATGAGGCTGGCCTGGTTCAGATTCTTGGCTACCATGTCTCTCTGTTCGACCCATAGACAGTGTGGTCTACGAGCTCATGAATACGCGCAAGTGCACGCGGTCGTTTACAAGTAATAATTAACATGGAAAGTATGGTCGAATCCACAAGAATCAATTAAGGGTCTTTCTAGTTCCAATTTCAGTTATTTATGCGGGAAATAAAAAGATGATGATTAAGTGGTGATTTAGGCAATAAAGTAAAATAGACAGATAATTAAAAATAGGCAGTTGAAATAAGGAGATTAACAGATAAGAGGGACACCATGGGTGCTAGGCAATACATGCAATTCTCAATCAATCAATCAAGCAA